>QFEI01000275.1:25058-36361 GCA_003316145.1 Neoboletus magnificus | reverse complement strand
GGACGGCGACCCAGATACACCGATCGGTCAGGTCAATTCGTTATCCGTCCTCAGACCATACAGAAGGCTTGGTCTTGCCCAAAGGTTGATGAATCTGACCAGTGCGTCTCTCTTCTTCACGCTGGTCATCGTTATAAATGTCGCAGGCCAACATGGAGATTTTAGAGGATGCCATGCTGCGTGAGGATGTCGACATCGAATACATCCAATTGCATGTCCGAAGGTCGAACAGAGCCGCATATGCATTGTATGAAAAGCTCGGTTACAAGTATCACCGCATTGAAAAGAAGTACTGTGGGTCTTGGTGATTACCCGCTGACTCACTCATCCCTTTCGCACTCGTCGTGCAGATGCCGATGAAGAGGATGCGTTCGTAATGCGATTTATCCTCCGGTCAAAGAGTCCGGATGAGCAGGAGAGGTCTGTTTCTTACACTCACTCTAACGCCTATTTCTGACATACGGCACCCGGACGACGCAGCCGGGGTACCCAGAGGCGCGCACGGAAAACATGGATCACAAATTTGTGGTATTTCATACATGACAAGCCACAACAGTTCGCGGACGCAACCATGGCACTTCTTCGAAGGAGAAATTCACACCCATGACCATGGCCTTACCAACCCTTCGTTCCTTTCACCTATACCGTTCATATTTCGTGCCGGTAACGAAAATACAGATCAGCACGCTATATCACTACTTGTAACTAATATGGTGCGTTCGTTGTGTGGTACAGATAAAAGCTAGAGATTGAACCACCGGCGAGACAAATGACATCGCCTGGGTCGCATCCTGAAAGGCCTGGTCGAAGTCAAGCGACAGCCATGCAGAATAGGTGTTTAGCGGCAAGAAACGAAGGTGGGTGTGCAGATGCGGCGTAGTGTTGTGGCCCAGGAGTCCCAGCGGGAAAGGCTCTGCATTGTACGATATGAGAGTCGCGGATTCCAGTGCAGAATTTACATCCCAACGCTAGCATGAAACGGCTAGAGACTCGCCCCTGTAATGAAAATGATACAATGCACTCACAACAATCTCGTTGGCGACTGACTCGAGTAAGGAAAGGGAGCAGTTTGTCATAGAGGTTGTATAAAGATTGTTCTGTGAAAAGGTTCAGTACTCGTGGCTTCCGTGACATCAATGATTGTGCCATTAGGTAGTGCCACTTCAAATATTTGCACATTATCAATGTCCAGTCCGTACTGGTTTGTGAGGGTTTGAACCACGAGTAGCCTATGAACGGTGCTAAGATACCTGTCTATTGCATGTCACGCCATCCAAATATACCTCCACCGGTGTAAAACCAGCCACGCCGATGCCAGATACCCCTCCACCAGCGGTATCCATTCCATACAGTTCAGGAGCTGTGTAACCATCGTCCAGAACGAGACCTGCGATCCGTGTGGTTGCAAGAGACCTCGAAATCTCGACCTTGCTATTTGGACCCCCGGAATGGACGGAAGTCCCGGGTTCATGTGTGGCTACCACCCTTAAGGTGCATTGCCGATGGAAGCATAGTATTATTCCCAACCCAAACGACACGGACCACAATGGGAGTGTGTGATTGCCGAGGAACCTGTAGCTAGAAGGATTTTCTTCAGTAATTGAGAACATAGCAATTTAGTGGAGTGCACCCACCGCTATACCAATGTCTTCTGCTGTGCTGAGCTCGAACGAGCATGCTGCAGTCCGGGTACCCGACGGTGCCCAGCAATTGATATCCTCTTCATAGTTAACCGATGCTGCGACGAACAGCATCGTCACAAGTCTAAGACTCTAGGAGAGCAGAATACAAAATGAAAAAACGAACAAACATCGTAGACCACTGACACGGTGGAAGTTGCGGACACAGTTTGTTGACCCACCTCATCCAATTGAAGACGGGAAAGTGAACCACCTGCATCACCAGAAATCACTGATATGATAACGCCACCCAAGACTACAACAAACAGGAAAACTGAGTGAAGCTTCACGGAGAGGACAGAAAGGCTGACTCTTCCCTGCTGTCTTGTCGGATGGTCTATATCCCAATCCACCTGCCCATCTTGTGTCACGGCAAGCGAATCGTCAGGACTCTGCCGTATATTCAAGTCTTCGCCTGTCGACTTTTCCGCGAACCATTGCAGTGGGATTGGAGGATGGCTGGCAAGAAAGGAAATTTAAGGGTCGATGAACCCTGATTCGAGGTCGACCTCGAACATCAGGAGAGTGCAGTTGATACGTTGCGTTTCTGAAGGCTTTCGCGAGCCTACGCGAGGCTTAGCAAGGAGTCTGATTGGACCAGAGCACCTTGTACGACACTTTCCCTGGATTTGGTCACCATAATGGTCCCATTATGACCGCTTAAAACTGCAGATGAAGCTTGCCTTGCCATGAATGTAAACGACAACATTTGGGTTTTCTGCCTGGAAGACATGTGCCGACCGTGTACTTCAAGCAGGTCGTGGCATCCCGAGCGATATCAACACTCGCTAATGTCTGCCCGGTAAACATCGCCAGTGTCAAGGTGCAAGTTATGCGGCACATCGTGGCAAGCTCAGCAATAGGTTAGCCGACACTAGTGGCTAATAGATTCGACAGTACCAAGGAGCCGAGCGAATGTCAGGATGCTGCGTACAATGATCCATGGGGTCCGGAAGCCCGCTGAGGTCACCCATGACATGACTGAGATCATCGGGGTGGCTCGTCGGTGGGAGGTCTTTCGCTCTGCGGAGGACGAATATTTGAATCTCCAAGAGGTCGCAGGCCGAACCTAATAATGGAGGATTGATCCCAGCGATACGTGAGGTTCGCATACTTTGTGCCAACCGGATTGCAAGGCTCGCGCATCTATGTCGTGACGCATGTTTTGCGCGGTAACGAGGATGTGTTGCCAATGTGACTCCAGTCCGGTCCAGAAAGACAGAAGCGGGAGAGACCGACTCGGTCTGGATATCTTGCGGTCTGTGCTGCGAGTACAACGGCGGCGCGTGTCAATGGGGCAAAACTGGCAAGGAACCCGTGCCGTCACAAGTTCTCGCGCATATGCATCAACGGAACCGTGGCTCGCTATCATCCACGCCTCAGTACTTCAGTCATCGATCAGCGCCATCTTATTCTGAGAAGCCGTTGCTTGTTGGGGGTGCCACGGAAGTACTGCAAGCTGCGTGGACAATCATGCATATGCCCCGTGTCACAAGCCTACCCTGGCCGAATGTGCGAAGAAGCCAAAGTCAGATGGCGGCGATGAACAGACATCAGGCCGTATCGAAGCAAGAGAAGGGGGCGCCGAAGGAAAGGGAGGAGGACCGTCTGCTGGACAGAAGAAGCCCAAGAAAACGAGAATAAATTGAAAGGGTGGGTGTGGTGTCCTATACTTCGCCACGGAAGACTGATTGTCTCTGACACAGTGACTATCTATGTGTTGCAATGGCGGTTACATGAAGGGATGCGCCGACCAACCTCGACTTGAGGGTATATCGAACTGTCAAGCTGACATGGTATCATTTACGTGTCGTACAAACGATCATGCTGCCAAGGACTGTCTCGGGACAGCCGGAGAAGGCAGAAACGATCAGAAGGACGACAACGCGATAGTCCAGATGCGCTTCGGGTTTGTGCTTTACTTTCAAAGTCGTCTCTCACTCAATCATGGACAGGTGTGGTTCAGCGAAATGTATATTATCTCGTCGGGAGAAACCACATCTTTTCCCTCTCACCTCATGTTTCGATTGCTCAGGGAAGGGTCATCTCGCTTCAGCGTATCCACAAAACAAAGAAAAAGGTATATATCCCAACGGAGGTTGCTGTAAGCTCTTCGGGGAGAACGTATCTTGCAAAAGATTGCGAACTTTGGGAGAAGGACAGTAGCGACAACGATCTCCGGCACTGGGAGCCGGAACAGATGAAAATGATTTCCATACCTTCGAGCAAAGCGAAGGAATGCAGTTGCACACAGGGACGGTGAAAACACTCGGCAGAAAACCCAATGCCCAGCAAATCAAAGAAGGTCGTGGTCTTCTAACAGTGTACGGGTTATGATATCGAAGCGTTGAGCCAATTGTGAGTATATATTCCTCTGTCATGAAAACCCATACATCTTCCGTTCCCTACCAGCCCTGAAGTTTGATCATTCGTGGGCTAAATACCTTGCCTCTTGTCATTCGCAATTCACCAATGCGAAGTGTGGACTATTTACCCTCGAATTGGATAATTGGCCAACTAGGTGTCCGTTTCTCGTACTCGAACGAGGTAGGGACGAAAACTTGTGAATGAAAGCACTCGCTGGACGGTACTCATTCCGCAGTTCACACCTCTCGTGAGCGTTATCTGGGGCATTTGCGTCTCTACCGTGTCATTTACGTCTCCTTGTTGACTATGCCCTCGGCCTCGAGCACCCGATCATTGTACATTACCGGGAGAACAACACTAAAGGTTGATACCACTCTGTAGCGAGGGACGAGACTAGTCATGCATCTGATGCCATGGCAGAACGGCAAACTTGATTTGATACCACGGCATTCGTGATTGTGCATTGGTGAGAGCATGCATCATAAAAGCCCGGACGCGTGAGATTTCAGTGCTTATCATATACGACGACATCTATGAACGTCCTTGCACCAAAGATCATTTATGGAACAGCATGGTGAGCTACTTGCGACGCATCTTTGTTATTCGCCAGAGTTACGGGGGTTCAACCGGAACCCAGGAAAGGAGAACGCACAACACACCTCGTCGTCAACGCCTTCTTACAAGGATTTCGTGCTCTCGATACGGGTGAGTCCATAAGCGGCATGATGATATGTTTCAGGGGCTTGACACATCTTCAGCTTGTCAACCCAAGCACTACAGGTACGTTTCTATTTATCTGTGGGAGAGGCAGCATTAGATTTGGCCCTCGCTTCTCACAGGGAGGACCTTGTTGGAGAAGCCCTCGACATCTTGCAGAAAAAACATGATATAAAGCGTGAAGAGATCTATATCCAGACAAAGTGCACATTCGATCTCCTTCAGAGACTGTGTCCCATCGAGTGTTCACATATTCTATGCAATGCAGGTTCACGCCAATCGGGGGACAAGACATCAGCAAACCAATTCCCTACGACGTCAAGGATACTGTCAAAGACCAAATTGCCGCGTCTCTACGGGTGTCCTTGCGCAACCTTCGGACGTCTTACATCGACTCTTATCTCCTCCATTCGCCTCTAAGGACAGTGCAGGCAACTTTGGATGCTTGGCGTGCACTTATGGCCGCCCAGGATGCAGGGACCGTACGCAAGATCGGCGTCAGCAACGTTTATGACGTACGTGTTCTTACTGCCCTAGGAGAGTTAAGGAAGGTGCAGGTCGTACAAAATCGGTGGTATGAAGGGAATATGTGGGATCCTGATGTGTGGAAGTATTGCAAAGATCATGAGATTGAATATCAGTTTGTACCCTTTTCTCTCCCCCAGTGTCAGTGACTGATACTCGAAAATCGTAGGTCTTTTTGGACGCTCTCTGGATCAACGAGCTTGCTCACTCATCCAGCTGTAGTAACCATTGCTGGCCGGTTGGACGTGACGCCCGCCCAGGTTATCTTCAAACTTGCCCAACTACATAGTATCGTGCCGTTGACGGGGACGACTAACGAACTGCATATGCAGCAAGACCTTGCGGCGGAAAGGATTGCATTCATGGGAGATGTAAACAGCGAGATAAGAAACACCACCGAGTTCATTTGGGGAAGATGAGAGCGGATGGCTTGTGTATGTTTTTATTTGATAGCTTAACCTGTCCAATGAGCTTTACCCAGTCAAAGAGTTGTATGTTATCAGATGTATTATGTGGCAGCAACCAAATGTGCAATGTTCATCATCCCTGTGGCTTATCCATGCAGTGCCGGATACCGTCGCCGAAGTTGTTCCATCGACCATGCTTGTAAACTGACAGAGTCGAACGGCACTTTTGTAACCGCACGCCCATCACCCAAGAACATCTCGTGCAGCGTCTCGACCCTAACCGCAAACCGAATATCGCGAGTTGTGAGACCCGGAACTTTGACCGGTTTTGATCCCACGTCTAGATCAGAGGCATGTTGGTATGCCACATGCGTATGAGTGGAAACGTAAACGTTGGAGTAATCGACAGTGACACGCGCGTGATGCTGATGCGTTCGTCAATGCAGGTAACACATGTCCATCATGTTCTATGCCACTCACATCTTCCTCATCTTGAATGTCCGCAAGCGCGTCGAAGAATTCGACGGCCGAACGGAAATTATTGAAATTGAAGAGTTTGTTCAGGGAGAACACTTGGGGATCATCCACGATGTTTCCAACGGGGCAAACATGCCAATGATAAGACAAGAGAGGCCGGACAAGGATCTCGAGGTCCTCGTGGTCGATGTGGAATGTACGCTTCCTAGTTGGTATACGGGCAACTTCGGGTAAAGGCTCGAGAACGACGTTCTGAACGTCCGAGGACTCTGGGATTGTTGGATAAGTAGGTTCTGCACGATAGTATTCCTCACATCAAACACGACCCACTTTTCGAGCGCGTAATCTGAAGAGCATGTTATAACACGGTCAGGCGGATGCTATATCGCGAAGCTCCACCAGCATTCTGGCTCACCACGTCATCGAGCGTACCTGCTCCTTGACACACATTGGAAGAGAACTCGTCCATGATGGCCGCAGGTGTGGAAAACGACCGGTTGTCTGGTGCTATTTGCGTGTACGGAACGAGGGATCGTATTTGAACTAGCAACTTTGATTTGCCCACGCTCAGAGTTTGACTGGTGAGCCAATGCCGGTGAGCATGGTGGAGACTCCCGGGTAGTCTAAGCATCTAGCCTGTTGGAAACAAGTTGGGAAGGAATCCATGAGCTGCCAATTTTGGCGACTTGATACTTGCTATGAGGTAACGATTGTAAGCGATAATCAAGTATCATTGGAGCATCATACAGGGGCACACGTGTATCTGATACTATGGTCCTATAACGAATATGGCGAAGACCTTGGCATCAGGTCAAGCAAGTAATAGTCAAGGGTCAGGCCCGATATCAGAAGTGCTCGACCGGTGATAGCGATGGACCCATATAGCACCTGGGGCAGTGCGCGCAGTGAACAACCAACGTATTAGCCAGGTGAACCCGTCGAACCGACTAACGTCTTCAACGTTCGTTGTCCATTCGTCATCATCACTCCACTGGTATTCCCCACTGCGAGATCGAACGTGCATTCGAACCGATTCGATATCCTTGATCACAAACAAGAGGCCGAAAAGGACGATTGGCAATCGAGCTCATATCCGTCTGTATGCTGTGGGGTATCCACAATTTCATCCAAAGCCACTTCTCCAGGTCGTTATCTCATCCAGGTATGGTGGGACCGCTCTCGAATATGGAGTTATCTGCTGGAGGGAACAACTAGGCCCATCATGATCATATACCATTTCAGCGGGTAGCGTGCTACTGCTGATGCAATTCGATGCATACGACGCACAGCCATCCGACGGAGACCAAACAGTGTATAGTGTGGGAAGGAAAGGTCCGCCGGGATAATGTAGATGGCGTGTCAAGAACTGATGGACTGGTGGGGGCACGTGATGGTGACCTGCGAGACGGATTGATCTGTCAAATTTTCAATTGGGTTATTCAGTCAAAGGCTTTCTTTGAAGCGGTGTTCATACCGTAGGGAGACCAATAGGGTAGCATCAAGGGGCATGTTGGTATCTTTCGTGCAAGAAGATAAGTACTGCCCGCGGCTGCCGGCCGAGTTCTTACACGAATGGGCAGCGCTCTTGATCAGCGATGCTCCGGACTTCGTGATACAAGTCATTGTCCAAGATATGGAACGACCTTCTGGAGCGGCGCGCTCGCCCCTAGCGCATCGCAATTTAAGTCAAAAGCGCACCGGTGATGTCATGAAGAATTTGCCGGAACAATACCTGTGCAAGTTCATCGCCATGGTGTCCCCCTGCGAACTAGTATTACATGGTTGCAAAGCGAAAGTGTCTTGTATTCCACCGGGAGGTGGCGAGACTGAGGTCCGGTTCCAATTTTGTCCATTCCTCTACCCTGGGGTTAAACGCAGGGCAAACTACTGTAAGCACAATTGACGCAACGTCGCGACCGTGAGCGGTGTTAGACGTTGCGAGGTGCGGGCTGTCTGTGGACATGATCTCGATGCAAGAACCTGGAGTTCCCCGCTTATGGCACAAGTAGCTGCCTGAAAGCAACCGCCAACCTACGCTCTTGGTAACGCAGAACAAGATGATCACAGGCCAAATTATACACCAGTTCGGGTGCAGTTAGGTCGGATTCGGCACCAGTGTTGCTGGCTTGTGGCCCCTGGAGTTCTGCGTAGATGGGGAGCTGTCCTGATTCGCAGATCAAATGAATACTTACTTTGTATCTGGTCTCCAATAGGCAAACCGGAAAGACTCGGACAGTTGTTGTTCGCTTTCCATCAGGTTAGTCGGGTGTTGCCGAAGCTCTTCCACTCCAAGTTCCCGCGAGTCTGATGTTATATAATGGAATATATTCGTATCTTCTGCACTACAAAATCGCACTAGGGAATATGAGCGAGTTGCAATTGATCACGACAACATGTACAGCGTAGGTATGGAAAGGTGGTTGAAGGCACAGAAATGGCACAGCATAGTATCCATCATAATGCCAAACGATGTATGTTTGACTGACACGACGCCATGAGCCGTCATGCGGCCGGCTCGCGAAAACACCAAAGATAAAGTGGACAATCTGTTAGAAAGGTGATAACTACAGAATTCATGCCTCTGACATCGTTACATCTGCGGCCGAAACAGATGAGATGGCGTTCTGTGTTGGGGATGATGCTACCTTGGCTTCAGATGCGTCTGGAGCCACATCTGCTAGTGCGCCATTGGTAGTAATTTCACCGCCGTTCTCACTTGGCTTGTTGGCGCCAAGTATGGCGTGCCACTTGTCTACCAGGGCCTTCGCTCGTGCTCGGAACTTGAATTCTTCGTCGCGAGGCACCTTGTCCGGCGTTAGAGCCGCAATGTGACGCATGACCTTGCCGATTTTAGAAAACTACCCATAAAAATTATAATCAATGGTGAAAGAATGGACTCGCAACGCCACAAGAACGTACTGAGAGGAAATTGATGAGGTTTGGATGTTCGTAGTGCTCTACCGTCGTGAATAGTTGGTCCAGGGCGGGCATATCCTGCGCAATTTTCGTTGGTTGTGGCAATCTGTGCTGTGGGGATGACTCACTTCAACTGATGGGGCACCCTTGCTGCCCAATAAAGCCTTCTGCAGCCTGTGTCGCCACTCTCTCACTTTGCGGGCCTCGGGATCTCCTTCCAAGTTAGCTGCAGGAAGGCAATGGTCAGGAAATACAAGAAAAAAGTGAATGTACGATGTCGCACCATCGACTTCTTCGTCTTTATCCCGTTTCTGCTTCTTGGAGGGCAGTGGAGCGGCTTTGGCGCTCGTCCCAGCATCTTCGTCTTCAGCTTCAGCCTCGGCTTCCTGGTCTCCCTCATCCTCGGACTCGATCATCTCCTTAGACTTGGCTCCATTTTTCTTCGACTTCCCTGTGGCCACCTTTTTGTCAGCTTTCGGTTTTGGCTTGCTCCTAGGCTTCGCAGAAGCTGCCTCAACGTCCCGCTTACGCTTCTTTGACTTGAGAGGCTTCTTCGTCTCCTCGTCCTCATTCTCGGTCTCGAGCTGGTCAACTCGTGCGTTATCTTCTTGTTCCGCGGCAGCCATCTCCAAGCTCTCCCGCTCCTTCTCCCACTTTTCGGGATCAAGAGCGATTCTATACCCAGCCAGAAGGTCAGCATTTTTCTTGTGTGGCTCGCTGATGTATGCACGGATTTCATGCTCCTTCAATCTCGATATATCCTTTGATACAAGCCACGCACTGTGCGGAAACAGTGTCGATTATCACGACAATAAACAAGGAAGATGGGGACGCACAAGTCTCCTGCAGGGAAAAACCTGACACAGTGGAATGTCGTCTTCTTGCCGGTAGGGCGCTCCTTGGAAACGGCCGGTGGAACATTGTCGGGGTTCACGACCTACAGAAGTAAAAACGATAAGCAAGGGCTCATATAGGTAAGATGAAGACGCGACATACCATGCCAGGCCACGGAGGAAACCCGCGCACTTTGGCTAAAACGATATCGCGTTCTGCATAATTCGTCTCTGGTTCGCTATTTTTAGGTGCCTTTTTGCTCATCGCGAGTGGGAACGAGGGGAAGCGGAATGTTGTAGTGGAGGTTGCGCGACAGATAAAAGGGAAGGTTGAGGAGCACACCAACTTGGGTTCTGTTCGGCGATTTCCACTTGCAGCCAAACCCCGTTTCGTTTGCCACGCGGGCCCGTGCGCCCACGTAAGAATTAACAAAACAAACGCGCGTGATATTGAAAAAAATACCATTGAATACGGTACATGAAAACAATGCATCGTCGACGCCGCAGGGGTGCTCGTAGTGGAATCGACCTTTCATAATGCCTTCAAAACAGTGAGATGGGGCGGCCGGAACGTCGTCTCATTGGGGTCTCTCGGTCGGGAGACTCTGAAAATTCGGGGAAATGTCGACGTGGCGTGGTTTGTTTGTCCTCGGATAAGGGGTTAACCCGGCACTGCTTGATCAAATGCGCGAATATTTGGACAAGTGACCTACTCCAAGATAATGGAGGTCTGCTGCCCCGGCAACAATCTTTGGGTCAATATTGGGCAGTACGGATAGGCTGCACGTACCTGTTCTTTTGTCTTGTCTAGTGTGATGACGCCTGCACTGTTACCACCGGCGATTGAGTGGAAGCAAGAGCTGTGCCCCATGTTGCAAGGAAGTGCGACGGTTATATTAACGGTCAGGCGCATCTTTGAGGCGTGCTAGTGTCCGTCGAGGTTACGGGAGAATGTTAGGGTCAGGAAATGATTCAGACCGGTGGATGAGTCGGCCAGAGGTGCGATAGTGCTCGAGGCCAAGGACCTGAAAGACTCGCGTTCGCCGTTTCTGCTGGACCATTCCCCGGACAAGGTGTCTGATTCACAGGTCAGCGTTTCTGGGGTCCAGATGGAGTACAGACGCAGCGCTAGGGAGGGTCATGGGGGGAAGAGTGCAAGGAGTGTTGCTAGCCGGAGTTCTCTGAAATTAGAAATAATAATAATTCGATTCGAAAAGCGGCACTGCTCCAGCATGTTTTGCAACTTGGACGAATCTGCCTCAACATTCGAACCACCGATAAGATGTTTTCCTCGACGCTGCCCAACGGCGAGACGAGCGTTAGTCACAAAGAGCAAAGTACCGAGGGTGTTACTCCCAGGATCATCCTACTAGTACTAAGTC
>QFEI01000275.1:3314-24580 GCA_003316145.1 Neoboletus magnificus | reverse complement strand
GGCCGCGAGGGTGCTTAGCATTGCTGACAATGTTTGAACCCATCCGAGGAGGGACTCGAGGGGGTCAAGCAGAGTTCAAGTGGACCGACGTTTCCGCAGACAAGGATAGAGAAGTGCGCACCTCCTCATATACCATCTCCGCAATGCGTTGATTGACGTTACAGCACTACATCGGCCACAGTATCAATGCGCCAACTGGAAGATGGCAAAAGAACAAGGATATCCACTGGTACAGTAGGGACAAAAATGCCGACGAGACAGAGAGAGAAGAAGAAATTCGGAAGATAAAAGAAGCAGAGGCAGAAGCTCTTTCTATTGCACTGTAAGTCCCATCCGTAAGTGTTACACAACCAAGACTGACATTGCTTGGGATTTCAGAGGCTTTGGTCCAACTGGAGCGAATGTTACACAACCCGCAGCAGGTTCATCGACGACCGCCGGCGCCGCTGCTCCAAGCGCCGAGGACAGTGCAGCGCGTAGACAAGAGAAGGAGGAGAGGCGTCGCAGGAAAGTTGAACGTAAGGAAGAGAGACGCGCTCGCAAGGAAGCTCGTAGGGTAGCCCATGATGAACAAGCCGGTCGGACGCGTCATCGGGATCAGTCACGATCGCGGTTCCCTTCCCGCAGAAGACGCGATGACGAGAGAGGCCGTCGCAGTTGGTCGCCTACCGGTGACCGCGAGGTACTACACACCCGAACGAGGGACTACGATGAAACTGAGCGGGAAAGGGAACGGGAAAGGCATCGGAGGTCATGGGACAGGAACGTGGCGAGGGATCGGCCGCGTCGCAGGGACAACTAGCGGGTTCCTCAATATGTTGTACGCTTCAGTCTTGTGCATGGGTTCACCGAGCTAATAGAAGGGGACAATAGTTTCCCCGCAAGTGCAACAACCCTCTTGTCCGGGATTCGGTATCTTGATCGATCGTGTGTTTTCGTGAAAGCCGCCGGTGATGATCTTCTTTTTACACATCTTATGGCAGAAGGTAATGTGCCTGTGTTCTATAGGTGCGCACAATACCCGTGGGTTCATGCGTACGCAATCGATATGTTCGACATCCTCGTTTTGATGAAACAAACAAACGTACTGTCCGCCTTCATATGAGATGATGTTGGGAAACTGTCGCGTTGACGTATCCCGCCAACTACGATGATGATTCTCACTGGCGTGTTATTGGATACATTGCACGACACACAATCCAGCGGTTCCCATGGCGTCATGAATATCCGGCTGTTACCGTCGACTTTAACGGTCAACTTGACACACATTGATCTAATTACACGGAAGCCCCTTTTGAAGGACAGTATCCAGGGATGCGCTCTTCCTTTTCCTTCAGTCCGCCTGTTCGAGTCAAAGGGTCTGTCCTACCTCGTGTTCAACATGAACTGAGTTTTCATGTATGCATGCAATCCTGTGCTTGCAAGGCGGGCTGACGCAACTGTCATAGCCAACGTTTGGGTTTCACCTTGAAATAGCTTAACGATTCAGACGTACGTCATCGCTGTCGTGAACGCTAACTTGTCGAACGTCAGATACGCCGCACTGAACGGGTTTACGACTCTTGGGCGCGAGGCGATGTCCTCTTTCGCCGCACCGCTGGCCACTCTCATTTACAGCGCACTGGGACGGACGGTCGCGGCATGGTCTTGAAACCATTTACGCCAAGGTTCACTTCACCGATGGGTATATCGGCAGCTTAACGCGACTCCATGCATAGTATGCCTGCCAGTGGATGGCATGTCATCCTACATGTGCCATCTGCCGAAAATGGTTTAACACTATTAGCTCGGACGCAGATATAGACCGCGCTGCCCTCTGTGAGCGGTATTGCATCCTCGCCCCGAACGACGCCTCGTCAGTCATGTCCACCGTCTATGGCATGCCCTACCTCCTCGAAGACAAAACCGGGAAGTTAACTGGCTCCGATTTTGTGGACATGAACGACCGTCTTCGTTTTCATCTGCGCTGCACGGCCCAAGCGCCCACCCACACCGCGTACATGATCCACAACGCGACGCACGGGCACGACCCGTCGAACCCGTTGATTGCGCTTGCGTTTGGCTCAAATAATTCGCTTGGGACAATCACCATCCGCTCAGGGGCTCCCATACCCATGAACCAATATCTCGCGAAGCTTTCGCCATTAGGCAGGTCAGCGCCGATCGCGCCAAGGCGTGGGATCCACCGCTGATATTGGGTGTACACAGCAGCGTGACGAGGAAATTTATTGGATCGGACGGACAGGAATACCGATGGAGTTGGCGATCCACAAAGGGTCACGAGTGGACCGTGAGTGTGGGCCCCCCCCCTCCTACAACCGGTTACGCCCCACTTGCCGAGCTGATTGGACGCGTGTGCACAGTGCACGAACCAAAGTCAATACCTTGTCGCTTTTTATTCGCTCAAAGTGGTTGGCGAACCGGACTATCCTGGTTCGTCTGGCTGTATGTTGACGATTGACGAGGCGTACCCTCACCTTGCGGCTGGTACGTTGGTGTGGCCAGCCTGACAACCGTGGACCCCGCTCATTCGCTGAACAGAGGTCCTCGCCTCGTTGACGATCATGCGACATATAGCAGCACACGGTTTGTAAATGAGAAAAAGTCGTGTGAGCGTTTCTTGTCCGATGTATCTTACGCACCTAGCTGTAGCCATGTACTCCCTGTACAATATATCAGACTTACTCATCCCAGGTCTAAAGAAAGTGTGTTTCCCTCTCCATGCTGGCTGATCTTGGGAAGGGGGGGATGGACTCCGGAGATAAGCGACGCCACAGGCTACTTGTAGCGTTGGGTGAGGGTAATCGATTGCAACCAGCCTTGGGAGTTCCGGCCACCCATCGTGTCTTGACAGGATGTCCTCAGGATCCGTAATCAGCTGCCTCGTTTTTCCCAACCCGATGCCTCCTGATCTCTCAGGATGGCTAACTCTATCGCACGAGGCCAACGTCCGGCATACATGGATATACCCGCCATTTAGATAGGGTGGGTTCATGCAAAAGGCGGCCGGACACTCTCATCCAAAATTATGCGCGTATGACCAGCTCGTTTTAGCGCGTTCGACCCAGCGTTCGATGCTGATTTCTTAGCAACCACGCGTCACGGTCGCTTGACTGCCCGTCGTCAACCAGACAGCCGATTACAGCTTTATATCGATGGTTCCCCTTCCCCAAGGACACGACAAGGGCCCATGCAACGTGGGGAAAAGAGTCAAGGACGTCAAACTCCGAGTCTATTGCTCGATTGCACAACTCCCAGCGATCGGTGTGGGTGCGTCTAAATTGGATCTCACATCGTATATAAAACACGTAAGAACGTTTGAATAGATTTGCTGCCTTTTGGATCTCACATAGGGGTGCCCGTGTTTTATTTTTACTAATTTTATTTTTTCTGGCCCTTGTTGAAGGACGTCAGGGCTCAGGCGCTCATGGTCGATTGAAACGCACGTAAGGACGTCTGAATAGATCGCTGTCTTGATACGATACGTTCATAGGGTGCAACCTGGGCTGCCGATGTCCGCGTGGTGCTCGCACCAAGTCAAATGAACAGCGATGAGAACCTGCTTTCTTATCAGACGAGAACCGAACGCGTCTCCTCGTGAGCGTCTAGCAGGAGCCGTCGGGCGATGGGAAAGGTGCGTCGCAAGCGACGAGCCGGGAAGGCTTTATCTTCCAATGGTCAGGTTGAAACGACTTGTTATTCCACGACCTAAAAGTTCTCGATGCGGTGCCGGGATTCTCAGACTGTTCCCAGTTCCTGGTCTGAATCACGCTCGTTCTGCTTCCCTTCTCCCATCCCTTTCCGTTCTCGCAGCCCCCACACCCCCTCTTCTTTGCTTCTGTTCCTTGTGCGGGTCCGAACGCTCACCAATCATCAGATGTCAATCGCACGCAGCAACTCAGGTCGCGTATTGCCTCCATGGAGAACTTGACGGGTGTTGTTTTGTCTATACATATATAGGTGTCTGGATGACGCATCACAGATTCCGCCACGAGTGACCATTATTCTTATTATTTTCCGACATTCGCAGGGGATGGTGGATTCTGACATGGTTGCCGCTCGTACCTCACGCACGGCTCTGCAGATTCTGTTTCTCAAGGAATGGGGGGGGGGGGCGTTTCTCTCTGATTCATCATCATCCTTTGCCTGCCACGTCGTGTTTCGTACCGTTTCCGGTGTTTAAACGGTACCCAGACGGCGACAAATTGAACTGACTCGCAGAAACAAAAGCGATCCAGATGGACCGGACGGGCGAGTCGCCTTGACAAATTCATTCACGTGGGATCGCACTGCAACAAGGTCCATGTCGAGGAAGTGAGACACCAAACGGGGTGGGAACGCATGCGTGATGGGAAAGGTGGGCACATGCGCAAGGACACTCGTCACTCTGTAAGGCTGGAGGCTGCGGGCAGGCCATTTCTGGGTGTTTGAAATTTGGAGAGGGAATTTCCGTGCAGGGGTAGTTCTTGCATGTGGGACTCATAGCCGCAAAGTTCCCAGCCAATGATGAGATCTGTGGTCGGGCTGAGGCACAATAGTGGAGGACAACATATCTGGAAAGAAGCTACGCAAGCAACCAGATCCGACAACAGGTCAAGACGATAAAGTTGTGAACGTGATACCTCGTGGAGATAACAGGAAGATACCCAAAAAGGAAGGAGTGTGCTATATGTGTGACAAGATCCGGAAATGAGCGTGAGGGAGGGGAAGGAACAAAAGGTCAGTCTCCCCAAGAACGCGCCACGGCGCCAGCGTCATGTATGCTAAAGTTTTCGGGGTAGGGTAGGGTTTCTGGAAGCTTGGAGGCAAATGAATGTAGTCACAGGGAGATGGCAACGAATGGGGACTTACACGTGTGGACGGGTGTTCTTCGACTGGTGGGTGTGCACGCGGTGTGTGTTCTTGGTCTGCGGCCAACTGTGAATCGGGGGTCTGCGTTCGGCTATCGGGTTCGCCAGTGCGCTGGGGACGACCACGTGTGCCCAACGGTTGGCGCGTGCACTTTACAAGCCGGACGTTTAGGATCGGAGCTGGAGAGTGGGTCACGAGTGGGAGGTAGGGTGGAGCGTCTTCGCGATCGGGACGGAATGAGGTGGTCGAGGGTGACTTGTGAAGGGAGCGGCGTGGGGATGGCGACACAGCGCGGCTACTGGGGAGAGTGCCACCCGAGACGTTGCGCGAGGATCGGGAGGAGGAGCCCTCTGGTTGTTCCTGGTTGTGGAGGTTGAATGGGAACTGTGCGTTCACGTTGACCATCTTCCTGCTACGGATTGGGGGAGGGGCACGGACAGAAGAGCGGGACGGACGGACCCTTCTTTTGAGCGGACGACAGAGCCGAGACGCTCCTTGAGCTTCTGGTGGTCGATCACGCGGGGCTGTGGGCTGCGGGGGGGGTGAGAGGGGCGGGGGGGGGAGGAGGAGAGGGGACTCGCGTTGGGGTGTCATCGGACTGGGGGATGAGCGGTGTGCGTTCGTCTGGCTGGGAGGGGGTCAGCGGGGGCGACGGGGACGACGGGGACTGACAGGTTCATGTGGGCGGCGACGGAGACGACAGCAGGAGAAGAGAAGGGCAAACATGAGCTCAAGTGCGAACCGGTGCGCGGCTCGAATGGAGCGGCTTCCGAAAGAGGAAGGAGGAGAGGCCATGCGGTCGCACGACGACCAGGCACAGGGGGGTGCCGGAACCGACCGGGGGGGTTGTCCGATTTAGGCGGGCATGGTGGAAAATAAATAAATATAAAAACGAAATAAAGTGGATCTTCTGATCATCGGGTTTGCCGGATAAGGCAAGGTAAGATGGATTTCATAAGCGGACGTGAGCATGAGACAACTGTTTCCTCGCGTGGCGGGATCGAGTTCGCTCTCTTCTTGCATGGTCATCTCTGCCACCAGCGACGTCTACTCCCCTTTCCCCGCCATGATCGTCGACGACGGCCCACAGTCCAGCGACGACGGCTCCGGCCTCCACTCGCCCATCTTCGGCGCCCAGTTTCCCCAGCCGCACGGCGACAGTAGTCGTAAGCTCGTCATCACCTCGCGCCCTTTTGCTCTCCACTCACGTCAATAAAGTCCGCTACCATCCTGACCATCTCGACGTACACAGCGCTGCAGGCATCCTCGCCTCCCAGTTCGACTCAAACTACCTCGTCCCCCATCCCCCCCCGCAACAGCTCCTCGAGCCCTCCCTCGACCTCCAGACACCCCACCACCAGTACTCCCACGAATACGCAATCCCCTCCCGCAATCACCTCGGCCTCGACGTCTCCCCACAGCCATATCCAAATGCCCGTCTCCCCCCGCCCCCCTCCCAGCTCAGCATACCCTACCACACACATCGCAGGTTCCCCCCCGATACCCGCGACCACTCCTACCCCTCCCCTCCGTCCCCCACCGCTCCCGTCCTCCCCGACTCTGATCAGCGATCGCCCCCCGTCAAACGCGATCCTGCCTCTCCCCCCGCGACCCGGACCACCCCTTCCGCAACTCAGCCTCCCCCCCCGCGGCGTGAAGGCTCCAACCTCGTCATTGCCTGTCGTCAGTGGTAAGTCTCCCCGTGCCCTTCTTACAAAGTTGTTCACGTGCTTTCGAAGCCGCGCGAGGAAGATCCGTTGCGACTCCACCCGTCCGATATGCCATAATTGTGTCCGCCGATCGAACGAGTGCCAGTACGACGCCGTCCCAAAGCGCAGAGGCCCCGATAAACGTCCCGGCACCCGTCAGCGTTCCTGCAAGAAGCGTCCCGCTGACGGCTCGGCTCCGCCACTGCCACCTTCGAAAAGGAAGAGAACAGCGACCCGCGTTCCGGATGCACAGGAAGGTCCCGAGGATCGTAGACCCCTCGATCCGCCCACCCTCCGAACCTCCGATCTCGAGCAAGACAACAACATTCGCTTGAACCAACCTTCCCTCTCACCCCAAGGGTCCGACTTTTCCTCTTCCGCCCCGTCCAGAGGCTTGTCCGCCGATGATTATCCCCCCGTATGTACTAATCAGGCATGCCAATCGACTCACAGTAGCCTTACGTCCTCGTCCGCAGCAACCTGACCGCCAGCTGGTCGACAAGGTTCGGATACCTTCCTCCCCTTCTGTCCAGTACAACCGCAAGGAATGGTGGGATAACCTTGTCAACAGTTACTCCACCAATCGCGACCAATCGTATGTAGCTTTCATTCCATTGGAACGAACGTATCACAGCTCGTTTGCCCTTTAGCCTCAAGGACATCGCCTCTGACTTGTCCGCCCTGTGCGTCTTGTGAAATTTTGTCCACCCTTCACTCACTCTTTCCCAGATTTACGACCTCTGGTTACTGGCTTTCCTTTGTTAATGTCCCAGATTTTGTGCGGAGTTTGTACAACCCCGAAGATCGGTCGATGATGCAACCCTCGCTCGTCTTCGCCGGATTAGCTCTCGCCACCCTCATGAAGTCGAGCGAGATGGAACTCAGCACCGCAGGCCGAAACCGTGCCGCTTGGCTCCGGGACCAAGCGCAAGCCTCTCTGGAGGCCTCCTGGAATGCGCAATGGATTGACATGACCCTTGCGAAAGCCGCGCTTGTACGTGTCCAATTTCCACCTCACAGCCCCTCGTTCTCACATTACACCACAGATTCTCGCTCTCTTTGAATCTTCCGCACACCACCTCTACACCCCGGAGCGCGAGAGACAGTCACTCATTCTTTTGGACCATATTGTTCGAGCCCTTGGCTTGACCTTTTTGGATAACAACGAACCTGAAGTATCGGCATTCACTCCCAATTCTGTCCCGGTCGCCTACAAGAGACCTTATGATGGCATGTCCAAGGATGGTCTTCGCTCACCCCGTTCTTCTTTGCGGAAATGCTCATGCATCCCTGTTGCGCCTAACGCGTCAATTGTCACTGATCATTTCTCTTCCTCATGGTCGTATGCTCCACCCTGGGACCCCGCATGGACCCCGGAGGAGATGCACAAAGAGGCATGCAGAAGGTTGTGTTGGAGTGCACTCAACCTCGTGGCCAGCTATACGTCGCATTGTATTGCCTTTCGGAAAGAGCCAACGGATCTTTACCTGACGGACCCTGCCAACGTGAGTCATCCCTTATTGTTTCTCTTATGTCGAACACGGAGTTCTGTCGCGATTCATGTGGATTGGATTAATGACTTTTTTTTTGTTTAGTTCCGGTTGCTGTTCCCGGGTGAGGTATCCGAGCGTGTCTCCACCGACCACAAAATGCAATCACCAAAGGAATCGATATGGGCGCTTTATTGCCGCAGCATGCTCCTCTGGAATTTTTGCACGACCCGCCTTAGGAAGAACACGTACTCGAGGGAAAATACGTCTGAACTGGCGTTGGAATCTTGGCGGGAAACTCAAGAAATACAGAACGCGTTGGATTCTCACACGTGTAACCTTGATATGGCACTCCTGTACATGTGTCGGGAGTACGTGTATAAGTGCGTGTCCTTTCGAAATATTTTTTTTCTTCCTTGCCAGGGTTGCTCTGACAGCATGCCGATATCGGCTTATCCCCAAACAGCACACAGATGATGCTCACTTCCATTCTCCAGACGTAAGTGATGTCAGTCCGGGCTGTTTTACCACCTGTGCTGATGTGATCCTATTCCGCGCAGTCTGCATGGTCGGGAAGCCGGAAACTTGCCGTCGTTCAATCGTAAGCATACCGAGCAATGGCGTGAGTCCGCACCTGTGATTTCAAATTTATTACCAAGCCAATTCCCGTGCAGTATACCACCAGAGTCATTTCATCAGGAGGGTTCGGATGTCGATAGAACGCCTTGGAGAAGCTGACGGTAACCTGTTTACGAGGCGGCCATTCCAAGTGACGTGGTTTGCTAGCCAAGTGTCCATGTGAGTGCCTCTGATAGCGGGTCCTTCCTCCGACTGAATGCGGCAACAGATGCCTTTCACTGTGGGAGAACGACAACACGTTGATAGACGCGTTGGAAATTGCCAAGGACATCGTTATTCCTCTGGATGTGCTGAACACGTTATGGCCGTGCCCAAGTAAGTGAATACTTGTCAATCAAAGGTCGGAGCCGAGACGAAGGTCGATTATGTTACAGTGCTCCAGAGCAAGTGCGACGAGTTACGAAAGCGGGTGACGGATGCCTGCCACTGTACGAATATAACACCCCCTCTTCCACCCAACTGCTCCATTCCATTGCATATCAGAGGGGGGTGAATTTATGCTACCCACCACAATGTTTGACTCAGAATACCCTATACCCTCACTCGTTTATGTTTGCAAGTATACACCAATTGCTATGTTCATAACTACGTTTACGTTTTCTGTAGCCTGTGATTCGGTACTGTACACCTTCAGATTCGTGTTCTCGACTCAATTACCTACACATGCTTACTGCTCTTGTGTCGCCATTGTTCGCATAATTGTCTCTGCCTTCGTTCGTTTTCGACTCTGTCGAATCTTTTTCCTCTCCCCATGCTTCGAGAAAGCCCTACGGTCCACTGGCTTTCAGTCCCACATTGTACTTTAACATTCATCGTACGCGTACGAGTCTACGGATACCCTGTGAAATCTTAGTTACGGCGACACTGTCCTCAGGATCAGACGCTCGTGCGTGGTCGGTCTCGAGTGCGAAAGAGAAGCGTGTTCGCGCGATATTCTGCTTCCTTTCGACGGTGCCGTACATGGGAGGTGATGGACGATTTTAATTGATAGGGGGCCACATTTATAACCACGGATGTCGACGATCAGGTCCAGGATCGAAGATCAGATCGTGTTTTTCTGCCGAGGCGCACGCTTCACGGAGGATGTTGCGTTACCAGCGGTAAAGTTTAAGGAAGGGGGGGAGCCCTGAGCTTAAAAGCCTCATTGACGTGGCTGAATCCAATATCGATGCGGCTCACCGAGGAGATTAGACGTGTCATCTTGTATGTACAGCCCCGTACGTACTAGTCAGAGGACGCGCACTTGCCGGAAGAGGAACTGTAAAAAACGAAGACGAGATGGGATAAAGCGTGGGAGGGGGGGGGGCATGGTATGCTTAGCGTACGCTGTGAGTGGCCATGGGCGCTTAGACGAAAGCACGGCGGCCAGCGCCGACGAAGCAGGTTCGTGTGGCGGTGGCGGCGGGAGGAACAAATCTTGGGTAGGAGCGCCGCGGACGGCCTGGGACGGCGAGTGAGAGTGTGTCCGTGTTCGACGGAGATCTCCTTCTCGAATCGTTGTGCCAGGACCCCCAAAGTTCATGAAGAACGTACACGGTGCTCGTACATCCAGTGTGGATGGGCTCGAGGATGATGGCGGTTGGGATCAGAATGGGACGCCATGATGTTTGCTTGCTGGGCGCGGCAGTTTCCGTACTTTTGTCTGCGACGAAAAGATGGTATCGTATTGCATCTACGCTCTTGCGCTCGGTCTTCCCCTACTCTTTTTCTTCCGTCGTCGTGCGCTATCACGTCCTCCACAACGTCCCGCGGTCACCACACAGACAGACGATAAAAACTCACTCAAGACCATCATGCAACCTCCCAGAGACGACCTCGACCCACCCAAGAACGACCCCTTCACGCTTGGCGAAC
The DNA here is from genome assembly GCA_003316145.1 of Neoboletus magnificus. Classification (NCBI taxonomy): domain Eukaryota; kingdom Fungi; phylum Basidiomycota; class Agaricomycetes; order Boletales; family Boletaceae; genus Neoboletus; species Neoboletus magnificus. The sequence continues at coordinate 14,037 of QFEI01000275.1, read as the reverse complement.
TCGCCCAATATGATGGCTCTGACGACACCAAACCGATATACGTCTCGATCAAAGGTGACTCTGTTTCATATACGTATTCGTACACGCGCGCACCTCTTCTTACACGCCCACGACTTTTCATTCGCTGTAGGCGATGTATTTGACGTCACACGAAAGCGCGACGTGTATGGCAGAGGTGGATCCTACAATATCTTTGCGGGCAAGGACGGCTCGAGGGGTCTTGGCAAGTCGAGTCTCAACGTCGAGGACGCCGTGCCCGACTACAGCACCTTGCCTGAGAACGAGATGAGAGTCCTCGAGGATTGGCACTCCTTTTTCTCGTACGTTTCCCCCCCCCCCGAGTCCCGGTTTCATGTGTTCACGTGAGCACCCCTCTCCCTCTTTGAGCAGGAAACGATACAACATCGTCGGGCGTGTCACAGACATGCCAGAAGCAGTCGCACACACATTTGCCACGACATCTCATACTGCACCATGATCTACGCCCTAGCTATCTCGCCTATGCGTATTTGAAAACCCATGTCCCCCATTCCCGTTTAGCTACCTTGATCATGATGCTACTTGTTTCATTTTCTTCTCCGAGGCTATATGTTTGAGCGCGCGTCACATGGCTGCGCGCGCGCTGCGGATGACACGACACGACGGTTCTCCGGACCGGCTTGAAACCGGCTCCCCAGCTATCATTGCCCCGTCTGGCCCATCTATCCCACGTGTTCCCGTCATGCACCATCACGAGTCGACTTGATGCCAAAATTATACCAGAGGCTCCTCACTTGAAATCGCCCTATGAAACGGTCGTAATCAGACATGGCTGTGCGAACGTGCTTGGAGCGCCAAACGGTGGCTCGCCGTGCCGCAAACGACGGATCAGCGCCTACCATGGCTGTTCTCGCCATACCAATCATCATGTGGTCGCCGAATACGGTTCACTCTCTCGCACGTCGGATGGCCAGCGCGTCGTCATCAGTTCATTCCATACTCGGGTACATACATCATCGTGGACAAACGCCCAAAGCGAAAATGGACGAGCCTCCATCCGCAAGACAGCACCCTCTCCTTGAAAGAGTCAGGCATAAGTAAAGGAAGAAAGGGATGACAACAGTGTAGAAGGAGACCACTCGTCATTATAGCGGATCGTAAGGAATGGGTATATTAAGCTTTCATGCTACCCCCATGAAAAAGTAAAGAAAAAAGGCGATAAAAAGCGAGAAAGTGAAATCAAAAAAACGGATCAAAGCGGTCCACGGGAACCGACGGGGGAAAATAGAGGAAGATATAGCCAAGATGGTGAGTGGCGGTGAGAGTCTGATGCGAGGAAGACCATGAATGTGGTAACTACATAACGAATGATGAGATATACGATGCAAGGAGGGGCAAGTCCATGCAGGATGGGAACGGAATGGCAGGACCTCGATCACAGGAGACCACATTCCCGTAGGTGGATTTGCAGCAGAATGTCCTGGATAGCGCTCAGGACGACTGATTGGTAACGAGTCAGCCTCGGTCCGCGCTGAACAAAGTTGGGGCTTACATCTGATCTGCTGAGTGTCCGTTGCGCAAGTATAGTGAGCGTATATCTGCTTTGTTGCAGCGTTTTGGTTGAGTGCCACGAAACGGTGCAGCAGATAGTCGCATGCAGCGTCGTAGTTATCACCCCCAGTATAGTCTGGGAAATAATCGCCAAGTGGTGAAAGAGGAAGCTTCTCGGCGAACAAGTCGATCTTGTTGAGGAACAAAATCTACACGAGGGAGGTGATGAGGTTATCACTATAAGATTGTGCCGAAATACTCACAATCGATGTTTTGACGAACCACCGAGAGTTACATATCGAATCAAAGAGCGTCAGTGCTTCTTGCATCCGGTTCTGCGGGGAATGGGTGAGCATCCAAGGGCGGACAAGGAAATAAATAATATGTACGTACCACACTTTCATCCTCGTAAAGCATTTGGTCATACTCGCTAAGACTGACTAAGAACACGAGCGCGGTAACGTTTTCGAAGCAGTGAATCCATTTCTTCCGTTCACTTCGCTGGCCGCCAACGTCGAACAATTTGTATGTCAGTTCGCCGACTTTGAAGGTCGTTTCTGTGATCCCTGTGGTTTTCACTCGACTCCGCAAGATATCTTGATCGGTTGGAAGGTATCCGGGTACTGACATGCGGTCGATTGCATTGAAATAGTAGACGGCCGAGTCATTGAGTTGGAATTCGCGAGACCTGCGGACGGCCTCCTTGACGCCCAGGTCCCGCCAGAGTCCCCGGATGGCATCGGCGACGTCCCGTGGAAAGACCTCGCCCTCGATTTGTATTGGGAGAGCAAGGATGACGGCTCTTCGGGCGTCGTTCTGGGGTGACAGTGTGATATCGAGCTGGGGCATTGCTTCTAGGATGGCGCTGTAGAAATTCGAGACGTTAGAGCAAGAAAGATCGGGGGAAAGGTGGGCCATACCGCATCGATTGAATCGTGTTGGAGAATATGATTTCCTTGTAGGAGTCACGTTCTTGGTCATTGTAGCCACCGTGATGAATGAGCTTCATCTGCTTTAGCACCGTTGACTAGAGAGGTAAACAGGTTCGGGTGAGCAGCCCAGGTCGCCGGAATGGATGATGGCGGACCTTTCCAGACTCTCCCGCTCCGAGCAGCAGCATTTTGATCTCGTTCTTGGCCAACATTCGATCCTTCTTGAGTTGGTTTTCAATCTCGTCGTTGCCTGGAAAGGGAAAGGGCGGTGAGAAAGCTAGGAGCGGAGGGAAGAAGGTACGCACGGGCCTTTGCCTCGCTATCGATGCCGGTGGACTGCACACAACCCATGTCGATAGACGCCTTGGGAGGAAAGGGCGAAGAAAATGGAATAAAAAGTCAAAAGTCGAAGGGGGAATATGAATGAAAAGGATGGAAGGAGCGGGTGGACGAGCAATAATTAGCAAGAGACGGGAAGGGACACGACTCGCTCGCAAAACGGAACAGCCCTCGTCTTGTTTCACACTCGCCAAATTGTCCACGTTCGGCAACACCGCGGCATCACCTGATCTTGCCATATTTGGACACGCTCTTTGCAAACACCGCAAATCCTCCCAGTCTGTGTTTCCGCCTCCCTGCCAACGGCCGTCAACGTCTATCACGACGCGGAAACCTCATTTCCAACCATCCAGTCCCCGTACTAGCTGTGGGCTTTTCCCCTAGTAACACGCCGAATTTAAATTCAGTCTTGGGCAGTTGATTGACACCTGTCAACTTTTTCAAACTCGGCCACCAAAAACAAAAGCCCGACGCCAGCAGGATTCGAACCTGCGCACTCGAAGAGTAACAGATGTTCGAACACGTTCGAATCTGTCGCCGTAACCACTTGGCTATAGCGCCACTGCCCAGTCTATTCCGTTTTCGACCACTGGCGAGGCCCGGATCCTCAAGCGAGACGACCCAGGCCGTGGGTTACGTTGTCGATGTCGGCTAGGTGGGTCGGTCCCGAGCCTGGATGACCATTCAAAAGTTTCACGACTCGGTTGGTTGGCAGACAACGAGCCAGAACCAACACTGATAGTGCAATGAGGTCGCTTGTCCGTCAAAAAACGCCTGCTTTGAACCGGTGATGTAGCTACGTGCATAAAATTTGAGTCACAAGTCAGCAATTACCCTGGCACGTGCTCCAAGCCACCATCATCACTCGAGCCGTTTTCCATCTCGACCAGCAGAATGTCAAGCTCCGAAATTCGGGTCGCTGCCATAGAGCCACAAAACGCCTTGGGTCTACTCGACGTGCCTACCAATGACCCACCGCCGCCCTATCCTTCACCAGAACGGCGCCTGAGAACACATCGAACCTCTCGCAGACATCCACAGCGTGCATCAGCCCACATCTCCGCACGAAGTACCCTATCCTCGTTGGATTCGGATGCTTTGGCAGATCACGCCGTCTCTCCAACCCTCCACCCGCATTTCTTCTCCACTGCTGGCCCCAGTGAAGCCACGCCCTTGCTTCGCCCTACCTCGGGCCGACGTCGCTCCAACTCCCATGCGAGCACAGTCGTTTCCTCGAGTTCCTTCACCCAGACCGTCCTTTCGTTTTGCCAAGACTCTGAGAGCGAGCCGGATGTCGATATCTTCGAAGCGCTGAGGGGTGAGCATCTCAGCCACCAAGACCCGGTTGGTCGCGACACCGGGCAAGCTCGGAATCCACTCCGGTGCAGACCAGGGCACAAACGTGCGTGGGTCAGGTATTTCCGCCCGATGGGCCGCAAGGCGTACCACGCCGCTGTCTTCCACTTGGTGGTGATCAACTTTCCCTACGCGCTGATCGCTTGGATATACCTATTCATCTTTACATTGGTGAGTACTTGGGTGCTAATACGCTCTTAATTTCCCATCCTGTTTATCCGGATGGCCGGCTTCCCGTGTTGAGCGGTATGCGCTGGTGGCTGATGGTGTGTTCTAGACCGGCACGACACTTCTTATCACGTTGCCGCTTGGAGCCCTCCTGTGCTTCCTTGATCTTCTCGGGGCCAGGGCGTTCGCCAGAGGCGAGGTCAGCGTCCCCCCCCTGTCACCAGACTCGTATCCTTATCTCCTTTTACTCTCAGCTTGCATTACAAACAAAGTTTCATGGACCCCTAGCCTATCCTCCGCCATATCCCCCTAGGCCAATATTCCAGCGCATGCGCCCTCCCGATGTCTCCGCGGTCGAGACTGGTGCGTCAGTTGCACAATATGAATCGTCGTTTTACAAAAACGCCTACGCCATGGTGGGTCCGTCGCCCGTCCATTCGCCGCTGATGCTCACTCGGCCCCCACTGCCAGTTCGCGGATGCGACGACGTACCAAGCGCTGTTCTACTTTCTTGTGATAAAGCCTAGTATCACTCTTTGCATATCGATAGTGTTGATAGTCTTGGTTCCTGTGTCGTACGTGCTTATTTTGCCTGCTCCCTTGATGCTTCGGCTCGTCCGTAGGCTGGGGATATGGCAGGCGAATGTTGCTGTGGAGGGACTTTATTACCAGGTCACGTAGAGCCATGCGTGTAAATTGTAGTGAATAAGAAGGGCTGTAGTTCGCTTGCGGTGTGGCGTGGACCCGTTGTTTATGAACCCACGTTTTGGGCTGACGCGTCTTGGCTTGTGTCCAGTCTCACCTCGTTGAAGCCGCCTCACGACATAGCCGCAGTGCGGAACCGCTCGTGACGGAGAGCTCATTCAGACCGAGTCAGTGGACGTCTAGAATTGCTAGACACTAGTTATAGCCCTCCTTTGCTCCATTACACAGCTTGTGTAGCCGCCGATACAGACCCTACATCGCTTTTGGCCCCGATTCATAATTTGTACTCACACTCCCACCACGTCCTCTTCAGTCCCACCATTCCCTCTCAGCGTCGCAGCATTGGATTGTACACTGTCGCAGATACACCCTCCCTGTCATGGACGCTCTCAAGTCGCTCGTGCAGCCCCTCGTCGGCGGCGCAGGAGGCTCGTCGGTCATTGACGGCGTGAAGCTCGTTGTGTTGGGAGGCACGGTCGAAACTGCGCGCAGGGTCTCTAGCTCCGCGTGGTATGTTTCTAGGAAGAGTCCTCTCGAACTCACACTCACTCTTCATCTCCCGTCGCAGGTCCCACTTTATCAACTGTAAGCGCCGTCCTGGGGACGACTGACTCAGCTGACGACTGTTTCGCAGCTTTTTTCCTCACTGCTCATTTCTCTGAGGAAGATTATCCCTATGACTGGCTCATGCTGTGGCTCTCTCGCCGCCCAGAGTGGCAACGCTCTAGGGAGTTCGAGACGACCACGCGAACGACGACCCCCGGCTTCGCAGGCACTCAAACCGCCGACAACTCATTCGGCGACGAGGAAGAAGACGGTGATGAGGATGCCCCGCCTGGCAAGGTCAAGACACGTGTTGTCTTCCAGCCCACGCCGGACACGACGCACACCATTTATTACAGGGGTCACTGGCTCAGGGTGCGTCGTAGCAAGAAGACAGACGGTAGCGGCTGTGAAGTCCTGTCAATAAGGTACTCATTCTATTTTTATCTCAGCCAGTGCCATCTAACACGGTCCTCACGCAGCGTGGTGGCCCGTAGCAATGCCATCCTCAAGCAGCTCGTCCTCCAAGCAAAGAAGGAGTATGAGGCAGAGGCCGTACACCGCATTCAGATCTACTTTGCGGATTCCCACGGTAGCTGGCGCTGGACTGATTCGCGTCACAAGCGTCCCATGTCGTCCATCGTCTTGAACCCGGGCGTAAAGGAGATGCTTCTCAATGACGCTCGCGATTTCCTCAAGTCCGAGAAGGTATGTCATCTCCGTTTTAATGCCACGATTTACTTCATGATTCTTATCTCCAGTGGTACGCCGACCGTGGCATTCCATTCCGCCGTGGCTACCTCCTCCATGGTGTTCCAGGATCAGGAAAGAGCTCGCTCATCCATGCGATAGCTGGAGAGCTGATGCTCGACATCTATACTCTGTCCTTGTCCTCGTCATGGATCAGTGACAGCACCCTGACCACGCTCATGGGTCGTGTCCCCGCTCGCTGCATTGTCCTCCTCGAAGATTTGGATGCGGCCTTTACTCGCAGTGTCACTCGCGACAAGAGTTCCAATGGAACTCCCGATTCGGGCAGCAACGGAGAGGAGGCCACTGTTCCGGAGCAGCCCTCGACGTCGAGTAGTCGCCACAGACGTCACAAGGACCACATCTCAGATGTCAACACGTTGAGTTTGAGTGGTCTTCTCAACGCCTTGGATGGCGTTGCTGCTGCAGAGGGCCGTATCCTCTTCGCGTGAGTCTTGGCCATCTGCTGTGTTGGCATCGTGTTGATAGTGCTTGTAGTACCACGAATCACCTTGAGCGTCTTGATCCTGCACTTTCGCGTCCTGGTCGTATGGACGTCTGGATCGAGTTCAAAAACTCTTCCAAATGGCAGGCGGAAGCTCTATTTCGCAACTTCTTCCCGTCGACCGACAAGGATGACGAACCCATAATAGAAGGCGACCTTGAAGGGATCGAACTCCCGTCGACGCCAGCGCCTCGGTCGCCATCTTCCCATTCTTCTACCTTATGGTCCATGTCGCCATCATTCTCTTCGTCGACTTCGTCCTTGGCGTCCTCGACCAGGAATTCGCAATCCCCACCCGAGTCCATCGCCAGCTCAGATGGATTTGGCTCGAAGAACCGGACATATCTCCCACCTCCCGTCGAGGAGCATATTGCTGCTTGCCAGCACTCTGCCAAGCCCTTGAATGGTGCCAAGCTTGCTGAACTGGCAAAGAAGTTTGCGGATTCTATCCCCGATGATGAGTTTAGCGTTGCGGCGCTGCAAGGATGTGAGTTTGTTTGCAACTGTCATTGTGGGCGGGGGTGGTTTTCTTTCAAATATCCCTTGCGTTTGTGGGAGTAAACTATCTACTGACGTTATGTTTCTTTCTGGAACTTGTAGACTTGCTAAGGAACAAGTCGCAACCTGAAACCGCAGCCGAAGGGGCGGCAGCCTGGGTCGTCAGCGAGAGGGAAATGCGGGAACGTTTGAAGAAGGAAAAGGAAGCTCGTGAACTCAAGGAAAAACTGGAAGTGAGTGCTCGGCGTAAATCCGCGTTTGCCGAGCTTTCCACCGTTTTACTTGTATGCCGAGATCGAGTCACTGATCGTTTTCGTGTACAGCGCGAGAAGAGGCGAAAGGAACTTATTGAGAAGGAGAAAGAAAAGGCCGAACTCGAGAAGAAGGAACTCGAGCTGACCAAGCTGCGTCAACAGCTTCAAGAACAAGAGACCAAGAGCAAGGTCGACTCGGATGAGAAAGACGACGAATCTGGCTCTGTTCCCATCATCGAGGTCGAGGTCCCCAAGGACGAGGATAAGAGTGAGAGCACCACGGACGAGGACAGCGACGAGGAGAACATTCCACCTCCCTCAACCCCTCCCGAAACGGCTTGGATCTCTGTCACGGAAGGATCCAGTTGACTATCTGCGAACCCCGCCGCTGTTGAGATGGACGTGCCTGATCCTCAAGTTTCCATCATAGAGCCGACAGCAACAATTCGTGAGGATGATCTTGATCCTACAGCGACGGATACCCAAGCACATACCCCCGCCGTTCAAGTCGTGGCCGATTGTCAGCTTCAATTGGCGTCAAGCACTCTCATACTCCGCCATGCTGGCGGTTTCGCCTTAGTGTATTCTATGCTGCATTTCTACTTCTTCAACCTGTATACACTGTTCTTGCACTTCAATGTCGCTGGGCGGCGCAAGCAGACCTAGTGTTGTTTGTTTGCACAGGTCGTTGTCTGCTCTTCAAAAGTCGACACCAATTCCAATTCATCCCATCTCCGCATATGCTGACGTTGTATATATTCAGGGTTTTCTGATCGTTGTATACTTGATTTTCTTAACAACCCATCCTCGCATCTAATCCTTACCGTGTCATTATCTCATTATCCTGATCAAACCACAAGTCAAGTTGGAGTTTATACATATGTCGGATCCGCTGACGGATGAATGCATGGACATTTTCCATAAAGTGTTATACATTATAGATTGAGTTGGACATAAGATCGTGGGTAGAGCGTGTCTGCTTCCTCGTTCCACCCGCCCAGACGTCCGAACGTTTGTCTGTTCAGTAGGCGCTGACCTGTTTCGGGGTGCCGGATGGGAAATATTGTTGGAACAAGTCGGGGTAGTGACGTTGGGCGACGTCGGGATGGCTCCTACAATAAACACGGGGTTCGTATCAGTTTTTTTATGCGGTGAGATCAAACTGCTGATTATGGCGCGGCGTTTATGGTTTGGTCGTCATGACTCACTTGACACGGCCGATCAAATTGACTTTACCCGAAGGTTCGCGATCGAATTCGCTAAAGTTGACGGCTGTGGGATTGCAATGCGTACGCGCGCAGCGAGAGGTAAGCCGTTTGGAGAAGGGGGGGGGTATCGTCACGTACATTCTGTCGTTGCAAGATCACCTCTCAGTTCCTTGAGTTTCATGATGTCTTCTGGGACTGTTTGCGTATGCGCAAGATGAATCAGGGCGGGATTCACGTCAGTGGTTTCGTTCCATGCGGGTGGGGATGATGGAAGGACGTACAGTCGAGTACTTCATCGACGAGACGCGCGTTCAAGCTGATGTTTTGAAAAAAAGGTACAGAGTAACGGGCCGTCGAGCCGACGGGGGGAGAGAGGACCCGGTGAGATGTGGCGCGGGCGAGGCCGCGTGTGGCGAACTCGAGAGCTGTTGATGAGCGCGTCGGTGGAGGGGTCTAAAACGAGGCCAAAGGAAATCATCACTTTACCCTTTCCGATGTTCACGACAAAGGTTCCTGGAATGGGAGGTGCGTCGATCCATGCACCGGAAAGGTTCTGGACTTGGAGACCAGGGTGGGGGGAAGCTTGGAGGAGCTGTAACGCGCATCAGGCTTGGGCAGGAAAAAAGAAACGACATGGCACAGGAGGCTCTTACGAATGTGAGGAAGCCGGCATCATAGTGAGGACCGACGCCTTGATCAGTGAGCGACCCGTCGTTGGCTGGGTATTTGACGATCTGAAGGCACGTGTCAGGACTAGGTGGCGGTACATCCTCGCATCCCTCACCTTTCCTCGATGTTGCATCAACTCATCTCTATCGTAGAATTTGCTGAGTGCATCCGATGGGAGACCGAACGCTTCCGCGAGCAAGCTGATGAAGCGATAGCTGAGTTTCTGTACATGAGCAAGGTAGGTTTCCATGGTGTTTCGGAATCCCGGTATAAGCTGCTCATCGGGCCACTACATGGAACCATGCCGATCGTCGATTCTCGAGTCATCCGGTCTGATAAGATGATCGCATACCTGACAAGGTCCCCACAATCGCAAGTATTCTGGAGCACCGGGTCTCCACTGGGTCTCGTGAGGTGTTGCGAAATCAAACTGTTCTCTAAAGTCTGTCTTTCCTTTCGTAAACTCTGCGCCAAGGTTTGAATACCCCAAGAAATGCGGGGAGTTGGCCATCCGGATCTTGTTCTTTGCCTCTTGCGGGAGGTCGAAGAGACGCGGGATATACCCGATAAGGTCGTCGACGACTTGCAGTGGCACGGTGTGGTTCTTCAGGTAGAGAAAGCCGACATTGACGAGAGCGTGTCTAAGCTGCTCAATGAATTCGGGCTTATGAACCCGGTCATTGGTGAGGGCAAAGTCGAGGACTGGGATGCTGGAGAAGTTGGCAGCCATGGAGGATGGCAAGCGTGTGCTCGATGCTTTAGTAGCGAGAGAGAAGATATGTCAGTTCGGCATGATCGGGGTTGTGATGCCATGATCATGAGGTATCGCGCCATTCCCAGCGACGCTGTTTATTCCCAGCATACATGATGGCGAAGCTACTACCGCCGCCATCACAGCTGATGACGTGTCCATCAGCAGAGCAGAAAGAAAAAGAAAAAGACAATACCCGATGATGATTCTTTCCACTGAGCGTCAATCAACGCTCAGCTGTGGTTAGGTTGCAGAAGTGGTACCCTACAGGATCGTAATGTGATCGGTTCAGTTCGAACGATCTGCGCTTCTCTCGATGAGGGGAGAGTCGGTTCTTTTGAACGCTTTATCACTCGTTCGCGTGGGTCTTTCAGACATACTTCAACACCGAAGGAAGTATTTCACTCGATCCAAACTACCATAGCCCCTATTCATATAAATTAAATAAGGAACATTTCAAGGGCCACCGTGAGTCGTGACGCAGTGGGCACCGACGCGTGTGTTCTGGTTGTTAC
>QFEI01000272.1:7540-19795 GCA_003316145.1 Neoboletus magnificus | reverse complement strand
GATTACAAAGTAAGTGGGGAATGCAAGAGGAACGGATGATGACAGAAATGGGATGAGCAATCGAGTGAAAAGAAAATAAGTCTGTTGAAGTGTAATAAAAAGGAAAGGGGAGGAAAGAAATGTAACACGACACCAACGTCAAACGCATTGCCTTTGCTCTCTTGTATATGACTGAAGTGTTGAAAGTACTGTATTCCATATATAGTGATAAGTTCACACATCCTGTCATGTATTTAACATTTGAACTCAGCATTTGAGTTTTAACAGAGCTTTTACCTCTAACCACTATGTTCCACCAGAACTAGCCTTACCAGAACTCTGTAAGTAACTCACTGTGTGACTTTGTCACTACATGCCTGCCTTCAACAGGTTATGAGCCCTGCTCACATCTTAACACAGCAAGGGATTGATGCATATTTATGCTCATCCTTTGGCACTTCTGTTCTACACTTGCAAAAGCATCTGGAGGGGCCAACCCTGGCCTACCAGAGTTGCTGGAGCAAATATGTGTACCACACACAGACAGAGTGGAATGTAAGATGCGTTCTGTGCACTCATACACTGAACTGCTCTGATGCAAAACTCTTTTCACTCAAAGTGTAAAAATGTTGCTCGGATCTAAGAAGAAACTATGTTCCTCTGTAGATTTAAATAGGTTCAGGAATACATGCTCATTATGCCACCTTTCTCTTTGACTTCTTCTCATTGACAAAGGATAGTACTGACATCCCTTCATCTATAGAACTTCTCCAACAATGTCTTCAACCCTCAAAGATATCCCTCATCTCAATGGCACCAACTACAAGCATTGGGTGACTGACATGGAGTCCTACCTCCGTTTCCAAGGACTTTGGTCCATCCTAACCCAAGCCCAGCCTGATCATATCTACGACAATGATGGCAATATCACCACTGATAGGATGAATGTGATCAACACCTGGGAGGGCAACAATGACAAGGCACTGGGGGCCATTTGGCTCAAGATGGAGCCCCATATCGCTTTGAGGTTTACCTTGCAGCACTACACTTCACTCCTCTGGGGTGAGATCAAGGACACATACTCCAAACCTACCATGGCAACCACCTACTCTGAGTTCAAGGCAATGCTGAATACGGCCATCCCAGCCAACAACCACCCAGCCACCACCTTTGCCAAGTTGAATATGCACTTTGTGCATCTTGAGGAGTTCAGGTACAAGGTACCTGAAAATATTCAAATTATAATGATGCTGTCCAAGACTCCTGCCTATGCCAATACCCTCTCCCTCTTCCTCAACCAGTCCACCATCAGAGACTCCACCACCGGCTCCTCCTCCTCCACCTTCAAGGACCAGCCCACCATGACCTGGTTAGAAGAATCGGTCACCACCACCTGGCAGCAATATGCTACCAAGTGTAAGCCGGCCCTGACCACCAACAAGATTTCCACTGTAAAGGAGAAAGGGGGAGATCCATTATTTTCATTTCAATATAGCAAGGGCAAGCAGCCACAACAAGGTCCACCACAAGATGGGCAACCATCCAAGAAATGCTGTGGCAAGAGGTCCCAACAGGGACAAGAATAACAGGAGCAGCACAAATGCATGCATCTCAATACCACTGACACCCCTTTTGCCTCCTTTGCCTTTGTGGCTATTCCTTCACTGATCACCCATGCCCAACTTCTCTGCTGTTGGCCTGCATACTCTCACACACACTTGCGGTGCGGCCTCATACAGCCCCCCTGCTTTCCTCATACCCAGAACACCATCTTATTGGCCCATCGCCTGGGTATCATTCCTACCATCGAGACTGTCAGGACTTTCGATCTTGTAGCCAACCACCACATTTCTTGGGATGGTGGCATCCCCACCCCCTCGCACCCACTTGAGGCACTCATCACTGAGCTCCCTGTAAGCAACTTGTAGGAGATGGAGATCAACCCAAAAGACTGTGTCTGTTATGCTTGGTCCAGGTAGGATTGAGTGCAGACTTAGAAGAATGAGGTGGCAAGGCAATTAAGTGATGAAGGAGCAAGGACTGGACTTATAGGCCAGTATCCACACTCTGTGTAAGAATTCGCAGGTGAAAGTCCAGATGTGGTGAACTCATAACAATGTAACCAGACCATGGTCTGGGTCAAGAATCTAAGGGTTCGAGGTAAGTCCAGGCATGGCAGACTATTGACAAGGTATCTGGACGATGGTCTGGATCAAGGGTTTGAGGCGGCATCCACTCAAAGGTAGGACAAGGACCTTAGAAGCCTGAGTATTCCGAGTAATGAGGTATATTGTTAAGATCTAAGTAGGTCAAAGCTAAGGACATAGGATGCATTACATCAAGTTTATATATGACAGGAAGGAACCTAAAAGAGAAGAGTGGAACTAGGGCAAAGGGTAATAATACAGGATGAGGGCATCAGGGCAAAGGGTTATCCAGAGTCATGCATAGATGGGAAAAGTACCAAACAGAGTTCTGACAGCTCAATAAGAGGGTCTGGTGAAATGGAAGCATGATTTGAGTGATCACAGTGACAAAGTGAAGAGTAAAAGGTGAAAGGAACATGTGATGAGCTGGTGAATGGAACATGTGAATGAAAAAAGAAAAGAATTGTAACATTACCCCCCCAGTATCCGCGAACTACCAAGTGAGTCATTGTTTATCTTCAATAATAGTCCAATCCATGGACTGGGAATCTGGTGATGTTGCCATATCTGACATCATTGATGTCGTTGTCACCATGGTCTGAGGGGGAGTGGGTGTGGCAGTATGGATGGTAAGAGCGTGTGGTGGACTGACCCTGCCTCGTCTGCCTCATCTTTGAGGTGCTGTGGTGAGGAGCAAACACATGGTATGTGGTGGGGGAACTGGAACAGGTTGGATCAGTGGTACATGTGGAGTGGTGGTGACAATGAGAGACAGATGGGTAATGTGATATATGGGAAGGGCAGCGGGATTGATTGTGTCCAGGGGCCCATTCCAGACAAGTGGGACATTGGTAATAAGTGCAGTCCATCCAGACATGGTTAAGTCAGTGGTATTGGAAACAAGCCTCTGCATAGCAGAGGTGCATGGGTGTAAGGGGGTGATTACCATTAGCTCCAGTCCAAACGGATTCCATCCATTCAATGATGTGTTCTTCATCAGTCCGAAGAGGGAGGAGGAGGCAGATGGAGTGGATGGATAGGATACTCAAGGGGGAGAGTTAGCAGACTCTCTCATATAGTGTTCGACATCCTCGAGGAATTCTGTGGAGAGCAACAATGAGGGCTCCCTCTAAGTCAGTGTGGATCTGCCTGAGGAGGACTGCCCATAAGGTGTTGTGGGCGTTGACAGTGGCAGCAAGGGCAAGGTTCTCAATCCAACGGGTTTGCATGTAGGCTTTGTAGAGTGAGTAGAGGGGGGAGCCCATGTTGAGGTGAGTGGAGATGGGAATAACAGGGTGGATATCTCTAAGGTGGGATCTGAGTCTGTTGATGATGGACTCATCCAGGAAGTTGTTCTGGAGTCAATGGGCAGCTTATGGTATATCAACGGCCAAAACCGGACATTGTTGTAACCCCATCGGACATCAAACTTGGTGAAAACCTTGGTGTCTCTCAGCTTGTTGATGAGGTTGAAAACAAGGGGTAAGGGATAGGTATTCTGGATTATATGTTCATTAAGGTACTGGTAATTCTGGCACAGGCAGAAGTCTCTGTTCTTCTTTTTGACAAAGAAGAAGGGTGCGGCTTGTGGGGAATTGGAGGGGCGGATCTTTCTGCATTGAATGTTTTCATTAAGGAAAGCTTCGGTTGCCTTCTGTTTGTCTGGGGAGAGGGGATAGAGTTTCCTGACTTTTGGAGTGAAAGACTCATCAAGGTGGATCTCATGATCATAGGGTCTGGATGGTGGGACATGGTCCATTGCTTCTTTCAAAAATATGCATACAAACTGGGAGTATTCTAGGGGTAGGGTAACCTTCGGTTTGGCTTTCTCAGAGGCAATGGTGAGCTCCATGGCAGTAGTGAGCTTGGCGATGAGGGGGGAACCGAGGGGGGATAGGCAGGTTCCAAACTGGATTGCTTGATATAGGGTCCAGTTGTTGTTGGCTCAGGTAAGATATCTGGATTCCTCTTCCCATTGATTATATTAGAAGAGATATTTGTCGGTTACCACATCTACATGAGTGTTGAGGGGGTGGACAGAGGGTCTCCAGAAGTGGAAGTTTTGCCAGTCCATGTCAGCAAAGAAGGAGGAGTAAAGCTCCTTTGACTGGTCAAGGGATTTGTTGATGGACAAGGTATGCTTTGCCCAATCAATCCAGGGATTGGCAACTTTAAGCCAGGGAAGTCCTAGAATCATATTGCTTCATCCTAGGTGCATGATGTGGAAGATCACCTTTATGACTATTCCTTCAATGTTGACAAAGAGGGTAGCAGTCCGGTTAATGATCCTGCTTTTGTTCAAGGAGTAGTCAACATTCCGAGCAACAATGCGTTCTTCAAGTTTTTTGGTGGGGATATTGTTTTTTGCAATGAAGTCACAGTCTATGTAGCAGATGGTGGCTCTGCTGTTCATCAAGGCTCAGGTGTCGATGGCTTTCATGGTGTGCATAGAGAATACCAATTGGATTGGGATTTGCATGGATGGGGTGGTAGGTACAGTTACAGCACACACGTCTCTAGGGAAGGTCTGCATCAGAGGAGCTTCCTGTTTCAAAAATCTGTGGAAAAGATTACTTTCTGGACCATTCTGTCCTCTTTCTCATCATCATCTATGTCCTCCAGCTTTGGAAGATCTTCCTTAACAACTTGCTGGACCTTTTGGGATTTCCTTGGGGTGGAGGAGGTTGATGGGAAGGTGGGGCAGGCGGTGCTTACATGTCCACTTTTCCTGCAGCAGAAGCATAACCTTTTCTCAATACATCTTTTCCACTCATCCAGAGTGAGCTTCCCAACTTGGACTACATGAATGTCCATGGCATTGGGATCCTTGGTTTTTGGAGTGGCGAAGGGACAATAGGTGGTGAGGGGTTTTCCTTTCCCTCATTTGTCGAGCTTATCTGTGCAGTCCCATTGAGTCTGGAAGGAGACCGCTCTTTCATACCACTTGTCAATGGTGGTGGGGATTGTGTCCATTCCCATGATTCATTGGCAGAGTCCTTGAAATATTCCCAAGGAGAAGTATTCAATAAGAATGGAGGTTTCAAAGACTCTGCTTACACTGACTTGGTTTTTGAACTTGGAGATGTACCTTCTGAGTGCGGCTGAGTTGGATTCATTCTTCTTGGGTTTCATCTGGGCAGTCGCTAGCCAGGCTATGGCATTGCCAACAGTGTTGTGGTGTTTGAAGGTGGACTTGAATTCAGTAACGAAGTCTAGAAAGGTTCCAAGTGATATGGTCATTCTGGAGATGGCTTTCTGCCAGAATGTGGTGGACCAGGTTTGGGCAGGTCCTTCAGTCATGTAGAATAGAGTGAAGGCAATGTATTTGGTATCAGTGTTGTAGACTTTCTCATTTACAAGAAGGTAGAATTGTACAGAGTTCAGCCAGGGTATGGCCTAACTGTAGGATCTGTTGTAGGCTTTGGGAGCTCCGATCTGGAGTTCAGTGGCTTTCATGGTGGATGAAGACAACATAGTGGGGGAGAAGGGTGGCAGAGATGGAGGTGGGAGTGGGAAAGCAGGAGGTTGATACCTGGGAAGGGGAATGTTACATTTTCCTCTCTTGTCACTGCTTGTATGGACTTATTTCTCTTTTTGCTCAATTACTTGTTCCATCCTTGTGACCATCTGTTTCTCTCACACCCTCCACTTGCTTCATAATTGAGCCTACATCTTCCACATAGCCTTTTATTCATCTCCATTTCATTTTCCCTCTCATATCCACACTTGCCCTAAACTACTTTGAGTCATATTTAAACTCGATGTTGATACCATGTAACATAAGCTAGATCTTACCTTCATACTTGTATACAATTTCCTCTTCTTGAAATCTCGAAGGACTTAAGTGTTGCTCAAAGGTCCTTCTTGCTCTTAAGAACCTCAACCTATCGTCTTGAGCTCCTTGCTCTTGTGATCCTTCGTCTCCATCATCTAGGAATCCCCTTGACAACCATCCTTGTCCACTGTACCAAGAGGGGTCCCCCTTGTCAATGCTTGACCCAGAACCTTTGATTTTATATGTTAAGCTCCCTTTACCTATCGAAGGTCTATGCTCACTGCCTAACCATGGATCGAGTGTAATAGGGAAAGACTGGTTGTGATCTTACTGGGGTAGGGGATGGAGGAGTGGCAGCCCTTGGTAGGGTGGTGGAATGGAAAAGGGAGTGTACTAGGTCAAGGGGGTTTGTTTATCTTCATTAGAACCAACAGGTTCATCGGAATCGGTGAGTTCCTCAGGGGAGGAGTCTGAGAATTCTGAGGTGGGATCTGGTATGCCTGCTTGGGGGTGAAACCAGCTAGTGTTGAAGGGTGGTCATTGGTGGGAAATGGTGGGAGACTACAGCAATGGTAGCTTAATAAGGAGAGCTTTGATCTTTTGTTATGCTTGGTCCAGGTAGGATTGAGTGCAGACTTAGAAGGACAAAGTGGCAAGGCAATTAAGTGATGAAGGAGCAAGAGCTGGACTTATAGGCCAGCATTCACACTCTGTGTGAGGATTCACAGGTGAAAGTCTGGACACAGCAGACTTATAACAATATAACTGGACCATGGTCTGGGTCAAGGATCTGAGGGTTCAAGATAAGTTCAGGTGTGGTGGACGATTGACAAGGTATCCAGATGACAGTCCGGATCAAGGGTTTGAGGCGGCGTCCACTTAAAGGTAGGACAAGGACCTTAGAAGCCTGAGTATTCTGAGTAATGAGGTATATTGTTAAAATCTAAGTAGGTCAAAGCTGAGGACATAGGATGTGCTACATCAGGTTTATATATGATGGAAAGGAATCTAAAAGAGAAGAGTGGAACTAGGGCAAAGGGTAACAATATAGGATGACTGAGGAATGATGTCATGAGAGGGTCAGGACGAAGGGTTATCCGGAGTCATGTATAGATGGGAAAAGTACCGAACAGGGTTCTGACAACTCAGTAAGAGGGTCCAGTGAAATGGAAGCGTGATCCAAGTGATCACAGTGACAAAGTAAAGAGTAAAAGGTGAAAGGAACATATAAATAAATAAATAAAAAATTGTAACAGTGTCTCTTTGGAATCTGAGGTCTCTGACCACACATGTGACTTTGAGTCAAACAAAGGTGAGGAAACTTCCATCATCATGCAAATGCCCCCTTGCAATATTATTCCTACCCTTTCCAGGTTGTCTTTGATGATATGGTAAACTCAACCACATCATCTCTAGGTCTCTTCTATGGTGGGACCACTTCCACTGGCAAGTCCATGTTATGGTTGCATTTTATGCTAACCTAACAAGATTCAGTTACTACTGAACCTAAGAGTAAAGAACACTTTTCTTCCTTCATTCTTATCAACATCCTTATCTTATCTTATTGCATCAAATCAGATTATCTGATCTTATCCGCTTTTTATCTAATATCTTATCCTTATCACAGGATCTAGAATCCTTTATGTCATATAGCTGTGCATCTAGACTCATGCACAGCTCTCCTCTTTATCTCCATAGCTGTGCATCTAGACTCTTGCACAGCCTTTCTTTTAATTTCCATGCTGTGCATCTAGACTCTTGCACAGCCTTCTTTTTTAATCTCCTTCCTTTTCATCTCCTTCTTTTTAATCTCCTTCTTTTAATCTTCTTTTACATGTACATGCCTCATGCCTAGTGCTGTGCACCCCTTAACCCTTAACCCTTAGATTCTATGCAGATCTATCTGAGATAGATCTTTCCCCTTTTAGATAAAGTGCTGTGCACTCTAGATCCATGCACTGCCCCTTTAATCTCCTTCTTCATATGTCCCTTTATGGTCTTTATTAAACCTTATATGCTTCCATTCTGCCACAGCCTGCTGTTGCAGCATGCCTTTCATTTTATCTATGCTTCTCTTCCATTTTGATGCCTGGTGTATCACAGCCCCTTTAATCTTCATGCCTTATGTAGAACATGATGCCTGGCTATTTAACCTTATATAGATGTATCTTGGATTAGGTACAAATATGTACATACATAGCTTGAGGCTTTATAAAGCCAGGAGCCTAGCACTGGAATCCCCAGTCTAGTTCTCTTGGAGTTTTTCCCTAAGGCCATAGAGTGGACTTTTGTGTGGTTGCCTCTAGCATGGGATTATCTTGAGCTATGATGACTCATCCTTATTCCCTTGGGTTTGATACCTGCCCACCCCTAGTCTTAGTTCTTGGTCTTGAGGGCCTATTATCTCCCTATACTACCCCCTGGTATTGCTTTAGGGTTGTTTCAGTCCATTTTCCTCCAAATGGAGGAAAATGATCTTGATAAGGACAATGGTTGTTACAATTCTTTTCTTTTTTTATTTACATGTTCCTTTTACCTTTTACTCTTCACTTTGTCACTGTGATCACTCGGATCATGCTTCCATTTCACCAGACCCTTTTACTGAGCTGTCAGAACCCTATTTGGTACTTTTCCCATTTACACATGACTCTGGATAACCCATTGCTCCAATGCCCTCATGACATCATTCCTCAGTTATCCTATATTATTACCCTTTGCCCTAGTTCCACTCTTCTCTTTTAGGTTCCTTCCTGTCATATATAAACCTGATGTAACACGTCCTATGTCCTCAGCTTTGACCTACTTAGATCTTAACAATATACCTCATTACTCAGAATACTCAGGCTTCTAAGGTCCTTGTCCTACCTTTAAGTGGACGCCGCCTCAAACCCTTGATCTGGACTGTCATCTGGATATCTTGTCAATCGTCCACCACACCTGGACTTACCTTGAACCCTCAGATCCTTGATCCAGACCATGGTCCAGTTATATTGTTATGAGTCCACCATGTCCAGATCTCCACTTGTGAATCCTCACACAGACTGCAGATACTGGCCTATAAGTCCAGCCCTTGCCCCTTTGTCACTTAATCGCCTTGCCACCTCGTCCTTCTAAGTCTGCACTCAATCCTACCCGGACCAAGTATAACAATGGTGGGGTGGGGACTTCCTCCTTCACAGCAACAACCCATGGTCTCATGGGACTCCCAGCTGATACTTGGGTTGAAGATGACCTCGATGAATTGTATGGGGAAGGAGATGACATTTTGATATATGTGTCCATTTTTCTTCTAACTGCAATGGCTGATGCGCGAAACTCTTTGCCACAGTTTGTGATGTGCAGTCTCATAGCAGACATATTAGAAGTAAATAGTGATATATGGACACTACTGAATACTACATCACCACCTTTTACTCTGTGTGACAACTGCTCTAAGTCTGATTCGA
The DNA here is from genome assembly GCA_003316145.1 of Neoboletus magnificus. Taxonomy (NCBI): domain Eukaryota; kingdom Fungi; phylum Basidiomycota; class Agaricomycetes; order Boletales; family Boletaceae; genus Neoboletus; species Neoboletus magnificus. The sequence continues at coordinate 10,448 of QFEI01000272.1, read as the reverse complement.
AAGGCAAGCAGAAAGAACATACTCATGGTATACCTGATGACATGTGGTTACTCAATTCTGGAGCTTCAGCTCACTTTACCAATAACATCAAAGATTTTACTGAATACCAGGCCTACTCTGATGCCAGATACTCACATACTGTGAATGGAAAGGCACACATTTTGGATAAAGGCACTGTAATTATACAGTTCCAAGGTGAATAAGTGTGATTATTGCCCATCATTTACATACCTGAGTGCACAATAAAGCTCATATCAATGGGCAACTTATTACTAGACCACTGTTTGACTCTTCAGTCAATGGCAGGACTCATAAATTTCTACGATAAATGCATGAAAAAGACTATTCTGTCTTTCCATTCTCATGGCAACAGTACTATGTACTGGATGTGTGCTCCACTGGTTCATCCAGAGGAAAATAACCAATACCTAACCATGGCTTCCCTGGATTACAAACTTATTCATCACCACCTAGGTCACCTTTCAAAAGAAGTGATCAAAGCTACATGAAAACACTTGAAAGATGTCCCTAATGTGAAACACCCAAAGATCTCTAATGAGACTCTAGGCAAACACCAGGAGACTAGGAGAAGAAGAAGTGAAGTGAACACTAGCTTGTGCTCAAGAGTGGAACTCAAGGGAAAATCCAAGAGAACTAGACTGGAGGTTATCTGTCTAGCCCTTGGGGTTTATATACTACTCTAGTGTTTGTACATGATTGTACCTAATCTATAGATACATATTTGTATATAGTTATGCCCTGTGCCCTAACGGTCAGGGGTTACCTTTGTGAGAGCCATCAAGGTGGAGATTAAGTATAGCCTTCAAGGCTGTGAAGAATGGAAACGAAGGAACGGAAATGAATAAGGGCTGTGAGGTATAGCCTTGCACAGGATGGAAATGAAAGAGAAGATGTGCACAGCATGGAAATAACTGTGGGAACAATATAACTATAAAAGGAATAATTCAGGCACAAGATGTGCATCAGTCTCTGAGTGTGAAAACTCAGTGTTTAAAGTTAGAGGATGTGAGTCTTGACTGTGTGATGATAAAGATAATAGATAAGATGAAGGATTAGATTAGATGGTCAGTTACGTGACCAGATGAGATAAGATAAGATAAGAAAAAGAAATGACTAAGTCTTACAAAGACCTTGTGACAGTAGGACCATAACATAACATTAATATTCCATCAAAGGAAAAGATCTGTACTGGATGTCAGTTAGGCAAACAACCCAATCAATTGTTCCCTCATACTGAACAAAGGGCAACCACGCCATTTGAGCTGATACACTCAGATCTCAAATCCTTTGAGGTGGAATTGTATCACAAATTTAAATATGCCATTGTTGTTACGTTTCTTTCCTCCCCTTTCCTTTTTATTACACTTCAACAGACTTATTTTCTTTTTGCTTGATTGCTCACCCCATTTCTGTCATCATCCGTTCCTCTTGCATTCCCCACTTACTTCGTAATCAAGCTTACATCTTTCACACTGCCCAGTATTCATTTCTGCTTCATTTATCTTCTTGTACTCACACCTGCCCTCAAGTACCTCAAGTAATACTTAAACTCAATGTTGATACCATGTACTACAAGCTAGATCTTACTTTCTTACCTGTATACAAATCCCCTTTCTTGCCTCAAAACCTCGAAAGGCCTGAACATTGTTCAAGGATCCCTTCCTGTTCTTGATCCTTGATCTATCACTTTGGGATCCCCTTCCCTTGTGGTCCCTCATCCCCATTGTCTGAGGAATCCCCTTGACGACCGTCCTTGTCTGTTGCACCAAGAGGAATCCCCCCCCTTGTCAACGTTCGACCTAGAATCTCTTTGATCCAACTTGTTGAGCTTGTCCTCTACCTATTGAAAGTCTACGTTCGCAGCCTAACCACAGACCGAGCGTAACAAAAAGCACATTCTAGACTCCTTATCTCTTATCTATGATGTCACTATGACCTCATAGTTTTATTATTGTTATCTATGACATCACTCTTCTTTATAATGTCATAGTCTATTCTTATCTTTTGTGCTCAGTTGTCATTTGATATGCTGACTGAGGTTTTACTATTATTAGACTATTATCAGTCAGCTATTTCATATACTAACTAATATCTTATAGATAAGGATTATTTATAGCTCTAACCCTTTACCACACTTCTTTTAGGGTAAAACCCTATATCTTTTAAATGTTCAAGCTAAGCTTGAACCTTATTTACCATATGTATAAATACTTAGCTCTTCTAGCTGATACTATAACAAATTCCAGTTCTTTCTTCACTGTCATCACTAGTCTCTAGTAGCTGGACTATCCACTACCAAAACCCTATACTCTGGTTGCCACACATCTATCTCTGCTTCACAAGTAAGCTATTACCTTCTGACCTTACTTGTGTGTATTTTCCTCTGCATACTTCCTGTTGCCCCTGCAATGCATAGCCTGCTCAGAAGGCTGTGCCTAGTGCACCATTTACATTCGTGTCATAAACTGCCTCTACTATGAATGCCCAACTTGCTTCCAACCCCAATCCAGACACCCTTAGAGACTCTGCCCTAATCACCACTCACCCCCCTCATCATCTTTGTCCTCCTCCCCCCAACAATCTAGGTCATCATGGTCCTACACCCCACTCCATATCCCTCCACCACCTTGCCCCCAAAGGTCCACTCCTGCCACTTACAAAAATAGATGAAATCATCACTCAGGACAATGACATACCTTACCTGACCCCATCTCCAATTACAGTAATGATATCTGAGATGACACCACCTATGCAAATGTCACTGGATCCCCAGGGGCCTCATACAGGGATTTCTAGCAAAATCCCTCATGTCCTTCTTTGGAGCTTCAGGAATAGCCTGGGGGTAATGTTATGTTTTCTTTCTGCCATCATATACAGACCTACTTTT
>QFEI01000262.1:37476-53305 GCA_003316145.1 Neoboletus magnificus | reverse complement strand
GCCCCCTCGCCTTCCTAGGTCTACACTCAATCCTACCCGGACCAAGCATAACACCCCCAGGCTGACATTTGTCACCTTCTATCACTTGACATACTGCATCAACTAATCAAAGGGACATTCAAGGACCATTTGGTTGATTGGATGGAGAAGTATTTTGTCATAACATATGGTCAGATCTGGGCAGATGAGATTCTAGATGACATTGATCGCCAGTACATCACTTCTTTTCATGCTTGACGTGCTGTTGGATGTTCATTTCCATTATAAGATTGCTGCAGTTTCTTCATTTGCTGGCCTTCGACAATTCCCTCAAGGTTGACACTTCAAGCAGTGGACTGGTGATGATTCAAAGGCCCTGATGAAGGTAAGCCTGTCTGACAAGCTGTATTCTATACTGACAACTTGAAATAGGTCTACCTTGCTGCTATCGATGGGCATGTCCCTCGGGACATGTTATGGACCTTCTGTTCCTTGATGGAGTTCTGTTACGTAGTATGCAAGGATGTCATCTCAATTGCTGAACTTGCACAGTTAGAGGAGTCCCTTGCTCAATTTCATCAATATCGCAAAGTGTTCAAGAATGCTGGTGTTACATAGTCACTTTTGCTGCCTTGCCAGCATACACACTTTCATTACTTTGAGTTAATCAAGTTGTTCAGCACACCAAATGGTCTATGCTCATCCATTATGGAGTCAAAGCATATTAAAGCAGTGAAGAAGCCTTGGCAACAGTCTAGCCATCACCAAGCATTAGAGCAGATGCTTGTCATCAACCAATGCCTCGACAAGCTTACAGCTGCCCAGATTGATTTCCATAGATGTGATATGCTTGCGTTATGAGCAGGTGCATCAAAACTGGAGGATATCATAGGTGTGTTATTCATAAACTCAAACTGAGGGAACAGTCACAATGTGACAACTTTTTAGTGTGACAAAATGAGATTCAACAAGTGCTGAACCAAGAGCAAGTTCCTGGAGTGGTTGACCCCAGTGAGGAAAGTGCAAGTCAACCAAAGAATTCCACAGACTCTAAACCAATGGATGGTCGGTGCATGGAAGCCTTTGTACTTCTTGCCAAGACACCTTGTGAGTATCTGACATTTTTCCTTCACATTTGAATCTCATTTTTACACAGTAAGAACGAAACTGGGTTAAGAGTGTGCCACTCTTGGCTGAGGAGCTTGCTATCCTTCAACTCCCCCAGCTCGTCCATGCTTTCCTTCATATAAAAACTGTTATGGTTCTACCATCACAAGGTCTTTGCAAGTCTTAGTCATTTCTTTCTTTCTTATCTTATCTTATCTGGTCACATGACTGACTATCTAATCTAATCTAATATTTCATCTTATATATTATCTTCATCTTCAGACAGTCAAGACTCACATCCTCTGACTTTAAACACTAAGGCTATGTCCTTAGAGACTGATGCACATCTTGTGCCTGAATTATTTCTTTTACAGTTATATTGTTCCCATGGTTATTTCCATGCTGTGCACATCTTCTTTTCATTTCCGTCCTATGCAAGGCTATGCCTCACAGCCCTTATTAATTTCCATTTATTTGTTTCCATTCTTCACAGCCTCGAAGGCTATACTTAATCTCCATCTTGATGACTCTCACAAAGACAACTCCTGACCATTAGGGCACCGGGCATGACTATATATGAACTGTATCTATAGATTAGGTACAAACATGTGCATACGAGTAAAATAGTATATAAACCCCAAGGGCTAAATAGATAAACTCCAGTCTAGTTCTTTTGGATTTTCCCTTGAGTTCCACTCTTGAGCACCAGCTAGTGTTCACTTCATTACTCTTCTTTCCTAGTCCCCTGGTGTTTGCCTAGAGTCTCATTAGAGATCTTTGGGTGTTTCAAAAACACACTCTGACAACAATCTACCATGTAATACCTGCTCTTTCTATATGGGCCATATTTCAGTCTTCAACTCAGTGTCAGCAACATATCATGCACCAAGTGATTTGTCAGGCATGCAAGGCATACGATGAGAGTACATATGTTCCTGTCCAAATTGGAAGAATGAAGAGCCCTGACAAGACTGTATCTTTGTTGTCACCAATCCGGACCTCCCTGGTTTTAGAGGGTTGGATGTCACACACATTTTTTTGTTTTTTTCTCATTTCATTATTAGGGGATTCTATATCCATGTGCTGCCATCTGCTGGTTCAATTGTGTTGGAGACATGCCAAATGACATGGGCATGTGGGTAGTCAAGCCAGCTACCACCACAGCAAGACAGCCAAAAATGGCTGTTATCCATGTCAAATCCATCTTTCATGCAGCCCACCTCCTCCCAGTATACTCTACAGCTCCATGCATTCCTCCTGAGGGTATTCACCCACACAAGTCATACGACCACTTCCACCTTTTCTACATCAATAAGTTCACCAACCACCATGCCTTTGCAACAGCTTCCTAGTGCCAGCAAACCCAGACCCTCTCTCCCAGGTCTCCATGACATCTTTTCCACCGCAACGTTCATCACTCATGGCCTTAGTGGTGTCATCATATTTTCCACGACCACGACCACGACCTCCTCCATTTTCACCCCATGTGCCTCTTCCCTACTAATAGCTATGAATTGGGTGGTGTTGAGCAGCTGACTCATGTCAATCCAGCACCAACCCCCTTACCCATCTGTTCAACACCAGCGCTATCACTTTCCTCCTACCCGAAGCCTTAGTGTTGGGCCACAAAAGGGGACAATCACTACCCCATCTCCACCACCGGTCACCCAAATTGTTTCTATGCTCTGTATATGCATACTTTATATGCTTTTCTGTGTACCAGCCCAGAAGCAACTACTTTTAGATCTTCTTACAATAATGTGATGTGTGATGGCTGTGACTCCTGGAGCTTTTTCATCTGTCTAGACTCTTGTGCTTTTCATAAGTGTAACCTGTTCAAAAAGTTCCAAAAAGCTGACAAAGTAACTTGGGAATTTACTGATGCATCTGATGATCCAGTGATTGCAGGTAACATCATAATGGTGGATGATCTGCTGGAAGAAGCTAGCACCAATGGTGACAACTCATCAATATATTCTACAACTGAATATGCTAGTGATTGGGAGGTGGGGTCATCAGGTTGCCCAGGTCCAGCAAAAGACATAGATAAAGTGGCAGGCACCCCCAATGTTAAGACAACTGGTGAGTAACTGTCTTTACAGCTCACAAGTTCTGATTCTATTCACTCTTGATTCACAGATTAAGGGACCACCTGGAATCTGGGCAGCAGCTCAACCTGACTCCCTGCCAGCTCACTGTGCTCCAGTTCAACACTGGATCATGAAAGGTACTCATTTTCATATACTTTGTATGTACATAATGGTCAACTCATGTCCCATCCCTGAAGTCTTTGTTTGGGCTTAGATAAATAGTCTGCTTCATCAACTTGGCCATCTGTGGCAAGTTGTTGCTGCACTTAGCACATCTTTGACAAGTAAGACATAGCTGATCTGTTTTTATACACTGTAGTTCTGTGTTGTCTGCTACAGACCACTAAGATGGCTGATATTTTGCTGATGGTGAATTGCATCTCAAAGAATGTTACCAGAACCAGACCAGGATGGACAATATGTCAGAGTAGGGGCAATCTGTTCATTTTTGATGAAGATTGATGTGAGAGCCAACATAGCTGAAACTGGTGAGGGGTGATAAAAGAGACACATAATGAGTGTTGAGAGCAAGGGGTTACAAAATAGACTGATGGAGGAATATGACATTACCTGGACTTTAGACATCAAATCGATGTTTGAGAGCCACGCATGGCTCATGACAAGCTTTGTGGATACATTGGATCTTCCTGTGACGAAAGCCGCACAAATGTCGACTTTGACAAAATCTATGGTGATGATCAATCGAAGGAAGCTATATAATGCTATACAAGGTTTTATCTTCTACCTCGGCTGATTATGAGCGATTATGACTCTTATCCCAATTATTTTCGGATTATAAAGTCTTATAGTTCGCTTAATTTTTCCCTGATGTGGGACGACGGAATAGGTTTCAGGCAAATACGTTCTCAATCTCCTAATGGAATACCGACCAAACAGCCCTCGGAACGGAGGCCGATCACAGCACCAAGCTTCTCGTGAATCATAGGCGCCATGGAGCCGGTGCAAATTACAAAACTTGGAACGGGCCATTTGTAACAACATCGCGGTTAAAACCGACCGAGAGGCATTGTGGTCTAAACTACCGGGAATGCAGGTCCTTGTCCCGTTAGACTTGCATCCATCTGAAAACACCATTGCTGCTTGGGCGCTCTGCCACAGGGCATTTGAGAGCCGTCATTGGAGGATGCTAGCGAAAATGGAAATTAAGGGTCCTGCTAAAAGGAAACTGAGCGAAGCCCATGCCAAAGGGTTTTTTCAGAACGCCGGTAGTCACACTCTCACCTGCGCGCACTTGTGCGGTATTCCCTCGTACGTACGTACCCGGGTAAAGAGTAGAAATGGTTTCACGGCAGTTATAATCCAATAATGTATCGGGCGCTTACAAGGCTGACGACTAAGTTGGCGTATTCATCTCAGCGTTGGCCCGATGGTTCTCACATGCAAGGTTCTGCCCTCGTGACTGCGTTGGCATGTACAGAATACATCATGGGACCGCTATACGTCATGAAAGAATCTACTGTATAAAAGTCTTTGGGTTGGTGAGGTGTCGATCTAAGAATCCAACATGTGCGAACCCACCCTCGATACACTCTTGAGCTCAAACCTCATTTCCGGGATAGATATTGCCCCGTTTCTGCTCGTCGACATCGCCGGGGGCCAGCTAGATCCCTCACAGACTTACCCAATCATTTCGACTGAGGCGCTCGACACTAACTGGTTTATGCCCCCGCCGGTTGAAGGTCTAGTCACAGCCAGTAAGGTCAGCATATACCAATGATTGCCCCACTGACTCTCCCGTCAGTCCAAGTGCATGAAACATCTCCCGAGAACAATGTTACACAGGACATGTCTGCACATGAAGTGATGACGCCAGCCCATCCTGATATCCCACTCAGTGTGCCAGCACCCACGTGCGGACTCGCCGGTGGCTTGCATTGTGACCTGCCGCTGGATGGGTCAGTCAAGTCCATAAATTTCCACCTTCACATGCATGGCCATAGGCATCCCCAGCGGCAGACCGTTCAGTGCCCGTGGATGGGGTGTTCCCATACCATGCGATGGGTGAATATCGCGAGGCACATCCGGTCCATCCACCTTGGTGTTCGATTCAGGTGCTCAAATTGTGGAAAACAGTACACCCGACTCGAGGCATTAGCAAGACATACCGCATTGCTTAAGTGTAATGGTCAGTTCCCGTTCTGCGTCGAGAAAAACGTACTCACCACCGAATGTTCTTTAGGCGCTACATACGTGGGGGCGTAGAAGAAGAGGGCAACCAACCCGAGTAGCACGCTCGAGACAACGCAGTGCTCGGTTCGATTTTTCTTGTTATGTGTTGTCATGATGATGATTCACACGCTGAAACGAAATTTGATGTCCAAGCTTCACTGCCTGCTCGATGGTACAACTGGAGTGCCTGCATACCGATGCCCACGACCTGACCGATCTGAACCGCACCCTGAGAGTTGGCGGATCGTGAATACTTTAAACGACTTTCGCGCGGAAATAACGCAACGCACTGAGGATGAGACAATCCCAAAAAGGTTTTGGAAGCACCTCGTCGACTTGGTGGCTGGGCCATTGGGTAACATTTTTTCAGGGACCGAGTGGCAAAAAAATAGAATAGGCCAAAGGACACATTCACCATGATTCATGATTGTGCTGTATCTGATTATCGCCACTATCGGTTACTTCCATGCTGTGTGGAACCTAAAAGAACCCAAATCCACGTACACGCGCTTGAGGACCCACTTCCGTTCTCATCTTGTACGACACCGCGGTGTCCACGGGCAATTACCTTGCGTGATGTTCATGGATTAATAGCTTCATACCGCGTTTTGCCGGCAGTGCCCCATATTCCTGTTGGGCTTACAACCGAGATTTCCTACACATTTGGAATAACTTTTTCGGCGCGGTCGTTCGCGGCGGTAAAGGTTAGCCATGTTAAGTGAGTTACATACTCGCACCGAGTAAATTTTACCCTTGGGTTAGCGACCAGAACCCTGATGGCTACCCAAGGATTCAAGACGATCGCGTCTTGTGTCAGTACGCGGGTATGTGATGAGGTCGCTCGAAGAGAGGCAAGTGCACGGATATAAAGCCCAAAAACGTGATGATCGCTCACCGTACGTCTCGCCCAGTCCCTTGTACACAACTCCGAGCAGCAGGTAGATCAAGCATATTACCTAGAATGAACAATCCGGGTGATCCAGATGGGAAGCTGTGCCCGGCCCCGAAGAATCTCATCCAGACGCGATACGCCACTATTCCTGTCTCCGGGAAGCGGAGCATGGCGAAGAACAGGCTATTAGTATCCATACTGGTACATGTGTTCATCACCTCCCTTGACCCATGGGTCATGATGGCGTGTCTCACCAGGTAAAGACAAACCGTGCTACGGTGGGGCTTGTTGCCTGTCTGCCGGTTGGCACATAGGGCCGATGGTACTAGCCTCCTCCGAGCAACTTCTGTAATGTTGATGGAGCTTAAAATGTTGAAGATTTACGTACATTGGGCAATCGTACTGGCGAACGGCATTGAGGCTTGAAAAGCGTACTGGCAACTCTAAGTGTTGCTCTTCCATTTCATGAGATAGAGTTTGCTAGTAAATGACGAGTGGGATCCGACTCATTCCGAGTCCGTCGAGAGTGCTACGTCGGGTCGTATTAAATGCGACATGAGGTGGGATCAAGCTTCCAGTCAGTCACGTTTGCTGTGTCGACTCAGCGCCTGGCAGACTCACAGGTGAGCGCTGTCGAGGCTTCCGCACTCATGGCCCTTTAGGTGAATAAAAGAGGAATCTAAAAAGTCTGCACCCAGTCCACTGCAACAGCGATCCCTGGCAAGTTACTCCACTATCCGACGTCTCTCTAGAATCCAAAGTTGCTCGTTCATCTCCATCTCCAACACGCGAACCCACTGATCGAGGGGTATCTCCCACACCCTCCCCGTCTCCAGCTTGATCAACACAGCCGGGTTGAATTTCCACCGTTTGAACCCTAGTATAGTCTCGACGACTGTCCATTCCTCACCGGCCATCTCAGGGGACTCCGCAATCAGGTGCGTAAAGGAGGAGGATGAGATCATCGACGGAGTCAATGACTCCGTCTTGTTGTACGTCCACGATGGCAGGGATGAGTGAGACTCGGATGGTGGGAATGCTGACAAGATAGGAGGAGCATGTTCATGGAGGAACAACGATGCACCGGTTTGAGCTGCAAGGTTGGATATATGCACGTGAACTATGGACGGGTAAACATTAGACGATGACAAGGATAAAGTCGCCCACCGTTCTCTTGTCCAAAATATCGTCGATTGAACGCGGCCAGCGCTACCCCACCTGGGTAGTTTACCATCGACGCTTGCATGAAAATGAACGTCGAAACGACATTGAGGGAAATCAAGAAAAGTGCACAGAGGCAAACAAGGTGTTTGAATATGAAACCCTTCTTACGTGATGTCCTTTGCCAAACCAGCGAGTCAGCAGCGTTATAAATGGCGAAAGTAGACCACAGAGCATGAACTTACATCCATCGTGCACCTCGCGCTGCCGCGATGTTGATAAGGGGGACCACATATATGATGAAGCGCCATTCCTTATGCCCCAATGCACTCAATAGCGACACGAACACCAACGGAGCAACAAGCATAGACCGAATCCGGTGATCGAGTGCGGCACCTAGAATCGCTATCGGGGTAGCACCAAGGAGAAGTTTTGGAAGATAAGACGTGAAATAAGCGTGCGCTGGAGATGTCTGAGTGATGCAAGCGGCAGTAGGTTAGAGAAGACATCGATACCTCCAAGTAAATACTCACACCCCAGTCGGCGCTCTTGCCTAGGTAAACATTAAAATACAGGCCGTAAAGTTCAGGCCATATAGGCCATTGATCCCAGAAATACGAATCGATTGTGATGGTGATTGCTAAGTGGAGTGTGTTCGGTTAGCAAACATCCGTGAGCATCAACAATACAACTGACCTGCGGACGTCAGCCCTGCCAACAGACCAACTTTGACCAAGTCAAGGGGTGTAGTATGACCTTGAATAAGAAGCTGGAGTATTAGAGGTGCGAGAAGAAGGGCTACCTCTGAACGAAAAACGACAGCCGTAAACGTCAGCAAAGCAACTGCTATATTTATGCATCTTTTCGAAGCCTGCGTAGACTTAGGCTGGCGGTTATGAAGCAAATAACATGCGAGGTTCACTACAAGAGATGTTTCAGCATTGGTATTCGAATTAATAAGAGAAAATATACCAGGCACTGATGCGAACATGTTTGGAAGTGTCCGACCCATCCAAAATGGAAGATGAAATTGCGAGCAAGTCAACAGTGCGTACCACCAGCTCGTTTGTCTCCCAAAACGTGTTGAAACTGCTCTCCGGACAAGGATGAGCGCAACTGCGTTCAATGAAGCAAGCACGAGTCGCACTGCCCGGTATTCAGAACAGACAGTGAGACACGAGTGAGAATTGAGCATGGGGGAAACATACAGGCAAACTGCACGTCAAACTTGGATGTAAGCACGCCTAGAGCGATGCCTGCGTGTATAAACGGCGCAGTGAGCCACGAGAGCAAGACACTTCCTGCAAAGGTACGAGGAATAGCGCCTGGGAAGACACTATGATCATACTTGAAGTTGCGAAATATCAGGACATTCAAGACATGATGTGAGTCGTACATGGGACCTTGAAACCACATAAACTCACATTATGTAGACTTTCGTGACTCACACCATACATCAGAACGTCGTGAGTGACGTGGAGGTTGAAAGACTCCTCGACCTTCGTATACGGTGCAAGGAGAATATGCATCCAACTGACAACAAGCACGAGAAGGTCCACAACCAACCCACTCATTGTCGTGTGGGAAGAGGTACGGAAGGGCGGGCAAGAATGAATGTTAAGCGGAGACTTCAGAAATTTCAAGGCTGGGTACTAGTTAGGCATCCGGGGGGCTGTGGTATGTACCCCTTGTGGAGTCCACACCATCTTTTAATTCGAGAAAAGTGCAGCATCTGTAACGCAAGGTGCCAACGTGTACTTGGCTTCAAGACAGACATCTCACTCAGGTCGATAGTGAAAGTAGTTGTATCAACCTCTGTTCCTTCTCGAAGTACACAAAAAGGAACGACCACCACCATTACCCAGTTTGAAGCGGACGCTCAGCGCAAAGGCAGAGGTCGCGGATGATCAACCTGTACGGGCAAGCACGTAGAAAAATTAAAGAGAGGACGAGCAACCACTGCTCAAAGGACCTCAACATTCCGCCGATATCCCTCAATTTCACCGCTCAGGCAACCACACTGTCCTCCTTGGCGAAATCATGAAGCACGGTAAGAGCTTCACTGACCTTGGAATTCATAGCTTCGTTCGATTCCAGAAGGTGGAGAAGTTCAGAATTGTCCATCTCAAGAAGCATACCAGTAATTTTCCCAGCCAACTCGGGTTGAGAACTTCGTGAATCATAAGAATTAGTCACTCGGCTGAGTATCGCAAGAACTTACGGAGCGATCTTCATATAGATGACTTCACCTAGCATCTGCTTCTGTTCCATAGGGGATGCGTTCGCAAGTGCTGCGGCGGTGAGAGCGGGAACCTCCGACTGAGAAACCGGTGCCGCCGGCGCCGGCACAGGAGGAACGACGTTGCGGGTCTGGGGATTAAGCTTGTACGCCTGTTGATTGCGAGTGCCCGGTGCTGGAGCTCCAGCTGGGGGAGGACGAGTAGCGGGAGCGCCCTGAGGAGGACCGGGGCGAGGGGCACCATTTGTTGGAGGAGGCCCATTAGCACGCGGAATAGCTGCGGTCGGATTGGTTGGGGATGAGCCGGGTCCGCGAGCGCTGGGGGCGCGAGGGGCACGAGGATAACCTGTTATGCCGTACTGAGGAGGAGGTGCACCATAAGGCGGGATAGGCATCCCGGGAACCTGGCCACCAGTAGGAGGATAGCGGGGACGAGGAGGCATCATACCCGGCTGGCCGTAACCCATCATGTTGCGACTTTGCGGAGGGAACCCGTTGGGACCAGGAGGGTAGTAAAGAGGGCCATTGATGTATCCGCCGGGAATACCGGCTGCCGCTGCCTGTTGCATGCGGATCTGATTGCGCTGGGCAATCTGGCTTTCCAGTTGTTGACGACGGACCTCGCGACGTTGAGCAAGAGAAACATAGAGTGGCTTAGAACCAATCATTTTGTTGTTCATCTCCGCAACGGCTTTGGTAGCCTCGTCCGGAGATGAAAAACAGACGAAACCGAAACCTTTTGATGTCCCTTTCTCATCACGCATGACCTTGCAGCTCGTGATGGTACCAAAGGGTTCAAATTCGGTCCGAAGTTTTTCATCGTCAACGTCATCCTCCAAGTTCTTGATGTACAAGTTGACACCAGCATACTTGCTCAACTTCTCCATCTTCGCTTGCTCGTACGACCGGCGTAGCTCCTCCTCCCGCTCGGCCTTCTTTTGCGCACGCGAAACAAATAGTTTCTTGCTTCTGAGTTCTGTATCGTGAAGGGTTTCGACGGCCAACTGGGCCTCATCATGGGTCTCGAAGTTGACAAAGCCGAAGCCCTTGCTGCCTCCGGTCTCGTCAAGTTGTACCACCGCAGACGTGACGTTGCCAAACTGCCTAAACATATCCTCGAACTCTTCTTGAGTAACGCTAGTATCGAGGTTCTTGACGTATAGGTTGGTGAATTGCGCCTTCATCTCATCCATTTTGGATTGCCGCTCCTACAGAGCACAATTAATACCTATCCAATGGGGAATGTGAAACATAGCAGACCTTGCGCGAGATATGATGGCCAACGTAAACTTTTTTATCGTTCAACAACATACCGTTGACAGCTTTAATCGCAGTCTCGGCAGCCTCAGCAGTCTCGTAGTGAACAAATCCATATCCCTTGGAGCGGCCTTGTTCATCAGTGGCAACCTTGCACGACAGCACATTGCCGAAAGCGGCGAATGTGTCATGGAGAGCCTGTCAAAGTGTCAAATGTAATTCCACGGCTAACCCATTATGACACTAGAATACCTTGTTATCGATTTGCTCGTCCAGGTTCTTAATGAAGATGTTACCTTGACCAGTCTTACGCAAGGCGGGATCACGCTGAGACCACATAATACGGCTACGGAAGTCATGAGGTAAAGTTGACGCAAGGATATACGACCTACCACGCGCGATTCTTGATCAGAGAGTAGTTGAGCTGCTCCAGCGCACGCTCGCCTTATTATATTACGTGAATGATTGATAGGTGATGTTGGTCCTATGACGTACCGTCGCTGGTATTGAGATAATTGACATACGCATATCCGAGTGAGCGACGAGTAACCGCATCGCGACAGACACGGATGCTGAGGAAGATTTTTAGCTGTGTGCGACCTTCGGACACCGCACTAAGCAGCCAGAACTTACCTGGCAACAGGGCCAATCATATTGAAGATTTCAAATAGCATAGCCTCTGTGACAGTGGGATCAAGTTCACCCACATAGAGGGACGCAGAAGGAGAGGCGACAGATGGCTGAGGAGGGTTGTAGGCGGGAGCGGGTGGGGGAGGGACAGGAGCAGGCTCAGGTTGAACCATCGGAGCTTCGGCGACAGAAGACATTTTTTGATTTTCTGGGTTTGTGGGGTCGTTACTGCTTTTGAGTACTTTTCTGCGACTGTAGAATACGTCGGCGGAGAAAGAACGATGAAGCCCGCAATTCGGCAGAACATGAATCAAGTATACTCACACAAGAGGCGACTGGCAACTACTTTTTCTAAAGACTTTTTTATATTTTTAGGACTTTTAAGGCTGCAGGAACAATGGCGGGTCAGCGATGCCCACAGCGAACGGCGACGGCGAACTGACCAAAGGGTGGTGGTTGCGGAAAACCAGGGCAACTCCCAAAACGAGCTTTGATTGATAAGTTTTTAAACTCCGACTGTATTTGTAAGTTACTGCTCCATTCCACACCAGCAGGGCTGCGCTAACGCTTTCCGATCTTGTCTCATGAAACTGCCAGCGTTCAATTCGCAGAGAATGTGCTACTCCGCGCTGTTTGGAACACTCCTTTTCGAAACGACAGCCTTGCGCCGGGTCCTTTAGCCATCGCTTTGGCGTCTTCCAATTTGCCGAGTCTATATGAAGGATGATGATGCATCTGATGCATGAGCCACGTAGTCTTCTCATGTACCTTTGGTGCAACGGTTCATCCATTGCGTTCAGGTTTGACAAATGGTGGTGATTTTATCACTGCGTAGGACGGGTTAGTGTGAAAGTGATGGGTATTCGAATGTTGCATATTGCATTGATACCATAAGTGTGTTTCAAAGACAGATCATGCTGTATCATCACTGCATTGTAAGTTGTGGCGAATATGTAGATTAATGACGGCCGTTGTTCGATTTATACATACGGAGAGCATAGAAATGCAACAAATGGTTGAACCACAGATTTGAACGTTGATTCACGCTGTGGATCAGCTGTTGTCAATCTGGGGGTGTTCCGTTGACAATACAAGCATGGCTCGTCAAATGGCTTGGTCACAGCAACAGCTTGACTCAGCATGGAGTCCCTCGAGAGTTTCCCAGATCGCTCTGACGCTGCAATTCATCACGAGCCCGATAGGCAAGTAGAGAAAGCCGCCGAGGATTATTTGGGTGGCATCTCCGATCTGGGTTCCAGCTGGCAAGATGGATGCTCTAACGTTAACAGTGACTTAGACACAAAGTACCTTTATTTCAAACACGCAACAAAGCTGATCAACACCTATGGAGAGTTACGAGAAAATGAAATAAGTCACACCGCGACATTCGAAACCTCGGTGTGTATTTTCGGTCTCTGTCCAATATCTGTTGACGATTTATTGCCAGTAGTCACTCTGAAAGCTATCCTCAAAGCACCAGCAGCGGTACCAGAACCGCCAGCATCAGCACCTATAACAAATCTGGTTCGTGCACCACGTCTTTACCATTTGACCAGAACCACACAGGATGGACTAACGTCCTGGAGCTATTGATGGCTTCTACGAGTATCTGACGCACAATGGGATGTTTTTCAAGAATAACGGGGCCGCTACTCGATACTACACCAAGTTCTGTGCCATCGTCCAAAGTTCAGGAACCGGAAAATCAAGGAAGCTAACCAAGGTAAACGGATAGTCATTTTACCGGCATATATGGTGCACTGAATCAATCCTCGGTTGAGAAGGAAAGATATCATAGCGATTTACATGAACTTGCGGGAGGAACAGGACGTCATGGGCTTCTCTGCGCATGATCCCATTCCTTTGAACATCTTGCCCAATTCCCCCTCTACTGTGGAGGCGTACCAGACTGTCTGCTACGCCTTCCTCACCACTTTATTTGATACGCTCGAGGAGTACCTCTGGAACAGTTGTACCACTAGTACTCTCGGTGTGTTAAGGCGGGCATCATGCATTGGGTCGACCAGATATGCGATACGAGCAACCTTCCCAGATCCACTGCCACCAGCCACGTACTCGCAATATTGGGACAGCGATTTGGTCTGAATGTCACGCTTGGACCCAGATTCAGTCGAGCATCTGGAGAAAGGTGCGGCGAGCCACCTAGGCATATGTCTTGCGACGACCATGGTCCACAACTGGAGGTTCACATGTTACAAGTTATCCATCCGAACTGCTGCTGTCATGCGAGGCCACAAACGATCTCCCCCGGAATCTTAGGGTCTGCTTTGGGGACCGTTGAACACAGTCAGTTCGGGCATGATTGACACGGGTCAATGTGGCGAGCTGGCCAGCCGATTGCTTTGGCTTCTGGCCAAGGACCTATTCATCGGCACACGGGCGAAGAATATGGTCGCAGAGATGATAACGACATGGGAAGGGCACCTCATCGATTGCCAAATGATTCCGGTCGAGGATTGGCTTCAGTTGATTTTCAGACCCCGGATATGGGGCAAGGAGAGTATTCAAACATCGGTTGCACGCGAAGTGTTCGAGGATGCATATCTGAATGGCTCGCACTGGTTATGCATGGCTGCTAACATCACAGGATCAAAGGAAGGGAGTGAATTAGAGTTTGTCTACCCTATCCCTTTTTCACGGTGTAACATCAAATCTGATGATCCATCATGTAGTGAGGGACCAGTGTCGTGTAATGTTGTCATCAACAACCCCTCATCGACAAGGTGACACCGATCCACTTCAGTGCGGGCCCGAAACGGCGTCAGCAGGATCGCGAATCTCGCAGATTTTCATTTCTGACAAGGCCTGGGAGTCGAAGAATTCCAAAGCTGTTTTTCACGACATCACCTGTAGAAGTGAATATCTGGGCAGCAAAGGCTGAAGACATGACTCTTATTCCCTTCCGTATATCGCGATCTTCGTCAACCAGCATCGTTCTCCGTCACGTTCCTTGAGCGGGACGTTGATGACCGCTGTCTGCGCATCTATGCTACTGGTGCCGATACCACCGCCTATCCATTTTTAACCAACCACTCAGCATTCCTGGACACCCTTCAAAAGCCTCAAATTTCAAACCTTGTGCATCTGAGTACATGCTATGAGAAAATGGGGGAGACGTTCTAAATTTAAGGGGAGAATCCGCTCGATAAGCCTAGGTCAAACTATGCTGCAATCCTATTTGTCTGGGATTGTAATAATTTTAGTATACTGTGAGCGAAGATGAGCATTTGACTTGAATTAGGGAGGAGGACATGCGAGTTGGCACTGGGATGGATCCAGGCGACAAGTCAATCATTGGGCTTAAATAGTATCATGTACATACATACTCACTATGTCTCATCGTCCTCACCCGTCAGTTCTTCCCCTTCCTGCACACTGAATCGTCGTTCAAGACCTTGACGACGCGGCTTCAAGCCCACGAATGCCCAACCGTGGACGGCATCACTCTAAACAGAAGGAAGGCCGTATGCAACGGGCTTCAGAGTCGTGCTCCGGTCACCGAACGAGGATTGAAAAAGGAACACGGAACGTACTATCATCCATTTCGCCCTATACCGAAGGAAAGTACCAGATTTTTGCGTACTCCGCTGGCTCTTAGTCACGGACCCGAGATTTGATGTAAAGTAATTCATAAGATCTCCCTGTATCAATGATTTGGCGAACTGGTCCTTATGAACCCGCGAAGGCATGCTTAATACCCTCGACAATCATTGGAAACATCTGGCTCAGAATTTGCGGTTAATTTAGGTGACCAAATCATTATGATCCACTCGAACAAGCTATTGCATACTTAACCAGCACGACGCAGCATGAAGGTACTGATCCATGATTGTGGTACAAAGGTTATCGCCTGCGGGTAGCACGGTCACATCGTATGAGGCGGGGGTCCTCGAGCGCCTGCAAGCAGATAAGACTCAACCCATGTCGTGGGTTGAGTAACCATGTTCCAAACGGCACGTAATTGGCATCGGTGATAAGCGGATATGGCACAGTCACGGGTCATGAGAGTACGCTCTGCCACCCACTCTAGTTTCCTTTTCCCCCTCGACCTCTGCAAAATATTGCCCAGTGGCCCCGTCGGTGAGGTGGGTTCTTCAAAAGCTTGTCGCGATTGGCTCACAATGGAAGTTTCGCGTTGTCCATGCGTAAATGTCATTTACAGTATTCGCCATCCACTAATTCCCACTGGGCTCTGGCTCGGATCGATCAACTCGTGGGCCCATCAGTACGCGGACATTCCAGTTCAAGTTGTATCAAGTATGC
>QFEI01000262.1:0-35770 GCA_003316145.1 Neoboletus magnificus | reverse complement strand
CGGATCATTCAGCCGCTCTGAGGCCTGGGTTCCATCATACAATGGAAAGGAACCACAGGTGGCCACGGTGTAAAGAGAAGACAGGGAGTGATAGTCTCAGAGGTTGTTATGGTCTGGCTGCGCATTATGGCCGATGAACAGCCCGCGCTGCACTGTGCGGGGACCAGTGGGCCCGGCCAACGATCCAGATGGTGCAGCTTGCCTATAATGGAGACAATGGGCAATATCCTCGGATATGCAGCAGTTCCGTGTGCAATGCACAACGGGAGGGAGTACGAGTACCTGCCAAGTGAGTGCAGGCGAGAACGCGGGGACGGAAACTGGTATCCCTAGAGCAGCTGAAATGAACGGCAGTCCAGCAGCGCTTTCGTAACTGAACGAATCTAGTTCTTATTGGCACAGCAGTATCTAAGCGAACCCAAAAGGTATTTACAACATGACTTACTGAAAATGCTTCCAAACGGAGAGTCGCATTCCCTCATCGCGTGATTTCGCGAACATGATGGGCCATCGGATCCTCCAGCCAAGGGCAATGTAAAGTTGCCATCTTGCCTCTCAGCTGTTGTCACCACAATTCCGCCCCACATGTGATCTGTTCTTAGTTTTGTGCTTCCTAAGTTCCGTGGGGCTCCCGCTCGACGGCCAAGCCTATCAATTCACAAAAAAGAAAGTAACAATTCGTGTTCATGTGGGACAGATTCGTCAAGGCGTTGCAAGCCTAACATCATGATTGACAATCCCTTCACAGCACTGGCTTGCAACAAATATACATGGACACGCTTCATTGATCAGTATGGCTCTCGGCTCTCGTCGCACTCGTCGGAGCCCAACGGCTGTTTGATCAGTGCCACAGCCACTGATCGCAAAGCATTCGAGAACATCGAGCGTGAATCATAGTCCAGTTCGCCTTGTGATTTAGAATAACCAAGTATTGGAACGCCGGTGGAAATGGTGGTATGGCTTCGTGTATGTGGCACGAGATTTGGCGCTGAGCCTCACAATTCCCAGCTTTATAGGATGCATGCACACTGGGTTCTGATCAGATCCAATGTCTCCCCTCTCCCGCTAGAAGTACACACCAATTCGTCTGGGCATCGTGGCCCCAATGGATGAATCAAGTTTGACTCCTATCTGCGTTTCGGAAACCAAGGCATGAGGCTAAGGGCATGGAGTTCTGTGACCCGTCGGCGGATTGTTGAAGGCGGTGAGACCGTCAAATAGCGACCGGCTCCAATGGGCGATTGTTGAGTATGGGGCGATTCCTCGTTGTGATGGACAACGGGCCCGCAGAAAGACACAGGTATGGAAAAGCAGATTGAGGATGACATGAAACAGGCTTAGACCTGGAACGACGATAGTCGATGAGCGTAAATCAGAACGTGCCCTTGGCACTCAGCTTGGATGTGCCCACAAAAAAAAATACCACGGTAACAACTTACGAGGATCGTCGCACCTAAACAAAGGAAAACTAACGTAGTATGTATTTAGGCTAAATATTCGAGATCAGCCATCTACCATATATACGATACAAGATGTCTTCCACTCCGATTCCGTCGACGGCGGCAATACGCCTGTGTGGTGACCCGGCACACATCCCCGGGGTGTTCACACGGTAAATGGGCAGTCAGTGTGCTGGACTGGAAAAGTGCATGGCAGCGCTACCTTAATCCACACTTATCTCCAGCGATAATATTTTATCGATTCTTTGTTGCTTGACGGACGGTGTGTTGTGAGTCCCGAAATAGAGCTGAGAAGCAAATACTTACTCGAATGTACGTAAGTGTTACATTACAGTCGGTCTCTTTCCTACCAAAATCCATGCCTTCTGGGTCCCGACTACATGTGATCGATTAAACTGCATCACATGCTTTGGATCGTTCTGCCAGAATCACTCGCATGAAAAATGGAGTCCGAGGTCGAAGAAAATAGGCTAAAAATCAAATAGTCGTGGATAGCTGTGGATTGTGGCATACGACAAGACTCGAGCAATGATTTAAATAATGGTCAAGTCACTTGCATCACTTCGACATGCAACGCACACACCTCGTGCCCTCAACTGACCATGGAATGAAGTTTGAGTGTAACGTTACGGTATACCATCCAGACGCAGAAATGGATGCACTGAACGTGTCTCGGTACTTTCATCCACAGTAACTCATTCAGAATACCCTACCGACGGATATTGAAGTCGCTTTACCACCGCGTTTGATCCTAGGGGAGGTGGTTTATAGTTCTGAGAGGTGAAATGAAAACCTCACGGAGTGTTGAGCGTGCATGCGCCCCGTTGCCGTCAGTGAGACGCGGCGCGCCGATCGACCCGCAGATATGCTTATCTATATATCAATAAGGCATCAGCCAGGATTGTAACGAAGCCAATCATCCGGTGGGTTTTTCAGTGGAAAAAAAAGGAGATATAAATGAGCTCACTCGGGATTTACGAACTGCGCATTACTATGAAACCAAGAGAGATGAGCTACAATGATCAATCGGTGACTCACCACACAGTGTGTAGTGTAGCTGTAGGTAAGAAGGGGGCAGTACCATTACGGACAAGCTGCCTGATGCTCCTTGAAACTTAATGCTCAAATATCAACATCTCCGCTTTGTATGCATTTGCACTAGCCAAGCAGACGACGTACCAGAAACATGTGGGGTAACCCCTCCACCGCCAGCTACCCGATTAATATGACAACCGGAGAGGAAGAAGGGCTATGTTTGTACCCCACGCTACAAGTTCATGGCATTTATCATGCCGTACTTGGGACCCGCATAAGACGAATGGGCAAGCCAGATTGGTTATTGGGACGACTCCGCGGGACGCTCATTCCATGGAAACCTATCTGGTTGCCAGTGGAAGATCCAGAAGTACAACCAGGGTGAAGGATCCGCTGCATCAACTTCAAATTGGCGAGCACCCATCTGGACCAAGTCTGAGATCCGATAAACCAGGTTCGGAGGTTTAGAATTTAATCTCCACTGCTCACGAGATAGAGCAGCAGCCTGAGGACTGTACTATTTCAGCATGCTGGCGTCTGGCAGCTATTACGCCCAAGTACAGCAAGGGAAAGTAGCGTATAATGAACTGCCTTTGCAATACTCGATGACCCCAAATCCACCGGGAAATTGGAATCGTGTCCGCGGAACGGCCCAACTCCACTTGGAGTGCTGTAGTTGGGTGGAGAGTGAGTGGAGAACAGCAATGGTTCCCACGCCAATGGACCATTCCCAAAGAAGTTGCGCAGGCGGCAGCGCTTGAACGGTCTTTGTGTCAACATGCGACGAGCACCAACTGTGCTCTGCTCATGGTTCCTCATTTTGCTCCTGGAAGGTTCAACGGTCGCCGCAAGGTCACATTTGAACGTCACCTGGGACACCAACACTGGTCCAGCCTTGTCCTACCAGATTTCCGTAAGTAATACGCCTCATTTGCCCGCGGAGAACTCATGCATCACTCCAGTCATTGGCCTCTTCCAACTTGATAGGTCCATTTCTCTCCTCCTCCTTACTCCCGGGCTTGCTAAGGTGCCTGTACAGACAAATGTCCTCCTTGCTTTAATTGCCTCCTCCCTGCATTCACCTGTGGTCAATTTGGCGAGTGCAATGAGTATGATGGCCAGTGCAAGTGCCCTCCCGGCTGGGGTGGAATAGATTGTCTCACTCCTCGTGCGTCACCTCCTTTTTTCACGCCCTCGTACTTGTTTCGAGCTTCCTAGAATGTGACTCTCTCGCGGACGGCGATCACAGGACCCTCAGAGGTGACGAACCATGCGAGTGTAAGGAAGGCTGGGGCGGGATCAATTGCAACGGTGCTGCCGTTTTTCACCTGCGCCTTGACCGCCTTATCACTAATTTCGGCTATCTCACCAGTATGCAAGACCGATGCCTCCTGCGTGGGCTTTCCCCTTCCCGGTGCTATCCGTGAGAGTCTTGACGACGACACGGTAGCAAACATGACTTGTTACAAGGGCGGGGAGACGGTATTTAGCAATCATCAAATGTGTGATATCACCAGTATGTTATCTCATCCCTGTCTGCTCTTAGCCTCGTTTATCCTTCTGTTAGACCGCAAGATTCTGGACATGCTTCCAGACCGACCTCCCCAAGTGACTTTCAGTTGTGGGAATGCGACGTCGACGTGTTCTTTCCAGTTCTGGACAGCCCAGCAAGAGTCGTTTTACTGTGGTCTCGACAGTTGCATATCGGAGGCTAAACCAGGTTATGATACGAACAGCACTACATATGCCTGTGACAAGATCCAGTGCAAGTGTATACCCGACAGGTTCTTGTGTGGTGAGGAAGGCAGCGTCGGTAGGTTATTTTGTCTTCTTTTTGAGATTCGCGCTCACGCATTCCCTTTTCAAGACATTTCGGACTTCCTTGTCGAAGAAATTCGAGGGCCCGCGACGTTTAGTTGCAAGACGGGCCAAGGATGCCGGTTTGAAGAACCGGCGATGAACTCGTTGATCAATGATATCTTTGGGGACGCTTACATCACACTCAACTGTGAAGGTGGAGAATGTTTGCACTATTCGCAAGTGCCCGGTTATCATGTGCGTTGTTTTCTTTTTGCATTTGCAATTCTGTTCATGTAGATGGCTTACTGTTGATTGCGCTGGGTTACACTTGGACCTGTAGCGCCCAGCTAAGCCGGATAATACCAAATGGATAGCGCTCAGCAGCGCTGGTGCTGGACTCATCGTCATTCTGACAGTTGCAGGTACGGTATCGACACGATCTCATGTCTTTACCCTCTTATTAGTTACCCATTTCTTTGATAGGTCTTTGGTACGTGGGCCACACGCATCCCATTTCTCCCAACACAGGACCCATTGCTCTCCCATCGGACCCGAGACATCCGCCTTCGCACCCCGAGCATGTACCCGCTACTGTTCACTTCTCATCGCTTTCTTATACCCTTCCCAACGGCCTGGAAGTGTTGAAAGATGTGCGAGGTGTGGCGTGCCCTGGAAAATTGACCGCCGTTATGGGTGCTTCAGGGAGCGGCAAATCCTCTTTACTCGATATTCTGGCACACCGTTCCAAAATTGGCTCAGTCAATGGCACGATTCTCGTTAATGGGCGGCCTGTGACATCTTCTCAAGTTCGACGGGTATCTGGATATGTTGACCAAGAGGATACGTTGATGGAAACACTGACGGTTTACGAGACGGTGTTATATAGCGCATTATTGAGATTGCCGAGAGAGATGTCGGAAAACGAGAAGATTGCAAGGGTGCATGGCACGTTGGACGAGCTGGGAATCAGGGGCATTATGGGGAGGAGGATTGGTGGTAGTGGTAAGTCGTTGCAATCCGTCTATGGTCCAATCCACTTGACAAGCGAACTTGTTCACTGTTACATGCGCGCTTTTCTACTATTCGTCTCTCTGATTCCCTCCCTTGCTCCATTGCTTTTACGGGCGCTTCATAGGCAAACGTTCGATTTCTGGAGGGGAGAAGAGGCGCGTCTCAATCGCTTGTGAACTGGTGACAAGCCCTTCCATTTTGTTCCTTGACGAACCCACAAGTGGTGAGTAGTTAAACATTTGTAAGTACGATCACAGTGACGCTGATCTATGTGAACACTGTAACCAGGTCTTGATTCGTTTAACGCCCAATCCGTCATTGAATCACTCTCTAATCTTGCTCGAACTTACAACCGTACTGTAATTCTCACCATCCATCAACCTCGGAGCGGGATTGTAGCCCTGTTTGACGTGTTGATCGTGTTGGCTAAAGGTCGGTGTGTATGGGCTGGTCCTATGAGGTCCATTACAACTCCTCAGCTGATTGGTGGAGTTAATGGGGATGCTGAGAACGAGGTTCAGGGTGTGGGAGAGTGGTTGGAGAGTACTGGGAAGGGATGTCCTATTGGATTCAATATGGCCGATTATTTGAGTGAGTCTTCATCCCCTACCTCTTTTTCTCTATATTCCTCGCCGATTGTGTTTCTCTCGGATTCTAATCGATCAGCTTTCTCTTCATGATGATGTAACTTCCGTATCTGATCAATTCCCACAGTTGATTTAACGGTCAACGCAGCCAATGAATTCAATGACCTGGAATCTCCCATTTTGGATCATTCGTCAAGTGCAACGCGCTTACCATCGTCGAACTCCTCTGGAACTGACGAAGAACGGGCGTTGTTGTCCGGATCTCCCAATCCCGACGAAACTGAACTGCAAACACGTGTCCCGTCCGGGTCTAGTGGCCAGATGAGCATCAGCTCCACGATCAAACGAAAGACATCACAATTTATCGATGCTGTCAGAAATGGAAGGAGCGGCCCTGCCAGTCACGATTTGCCTGGGAAGCTCGCCGAGCTCGTCATCGCATACGAAACCAGCTCTACCGCCCGTCGTATGCAAGCCGAATTCGAGGCCGTTCGCTCCGCGAATTCACCCGTCCTCCCATCGAGTGACAGTTCTGCTCCTGCGGAGGTGTCTGCACTATCCAATGGCACAATAAGTGGCAATGGCGAAAGAGTCGGCATGTTTGAGATGCGCGACGTCGTTGGGGAAACTGGATTGTTGAGAGGACGACGCAGCGCGAGTTGGGCCACTCAGTTTAGGATTCTAAGTGGGAGGGCGTTCAAGAATCTGTATAGAGACCCAGCGTTGTTGACGGCCCACTATTTGGGGAGTATTGCGTTGGCTTGTGAGTGTTGTGCTCATGCTTGCTTTGGGCATTCGTGGTGCCATTGTGTCGCATTGGTTGCGCGTATGCTGATTCGGGTGATAGTGATCTGCGGTCTCTTCTTCCATAATGTTGGGAATGATATTGCAGGGTTTCAGAACCGCCTCGGTGAGTCACATTTATAGTTCAAGATTGTCTTGTGGCCCAATAGCTCATCTTCGTGCAGGGATATTCTTCTTCACACTCGCACTGTTTGGTTTTTCGTGTCTGTCGAGCTTGGGACTGTTCGCAAACGAAAGGATTCTGTTCATGCGAGAGAGGTATGCGGGACATGACCAAGTAAGCCTCGATGTTGATGTTGTTTACCACAGGGCGAACGGATACTATTCCACGTTCACCTACTTCTCGTCCAAGGCAAGTTCTCTCCCTTGATGATTGCCCTGTATCAATCTCTTTTGGATATAGGTCCTCTTCGATATCCTCCCATTGCGTCTGGTACCACCTCTTCTGTTTGGCGGTATTGTGTATGGTCTCGTTGGGCTGGTTGCCACGGTTCCTGCGTTCTGGAAGTTTATGCTCACGTTGGTGTTGTTCAACCTGACAACCGCGAGTGTGATACTATTGTTGTCCATCACATTTGAGAGCACGAGTTTGGCAAGTTTGGTTGGGACATTGGTCATGTTATTCAAGTAAGTCCTATTTAATTTTGTCACAACCGATTCCAATACAGTCGGTAGCCTCCTCTTTACGGGCCTGCTCATCAACAGAGAGACGGTGACGCCGATTCTACAATGGCTCCACACCATCTCGTTTTTCCACGCTGCATTCGAGGCACTTGCTGTCAATGAGCTGCGGTACCTCCAGCTCAAAGAGATTCGGGTAAGATCTCTCCACATGTGATCGTGCTTCGACTAATAAATGGATGCACAGTACGGTGTCGAGTTAGATGTGCCCGCTGCCACGATTTTGTCGATATTCGGTCTCCGTGCACAGGTTCGCTATCTCTGAATACTCTTGGTGAACCGAAGTTGATGCGTCAATATGTATACAGTCTTTCTGGTGGCCGAACATTTCGTTGTTGGGAATTTTCTTTGTGGCGTTCACAGTGGCGAGCTTTTTGATGCTGCACTTCTTTGTCAAGGAGAAGCGGTAAAGGAGGAGTTGATGGAGTGACCAATATAGAGACTAGTGTCCTTTGTTTGAATGTAAATCTAGCATCCACTCAATGGTTTGTTGTCACCTGTTTGGCGTGTGTGGAACTGCCAAAAGTGGACAATTGCAGTGGCAGGGATTTCAAGCGTCGAGTTCGTGGACAACTCAACTTTCGACTTTCTTGTACAATTTACTTGACTTTCACCACCGTCCACAGCGTCAGAAACATGGTACGTCCTTTCGACGCGTACCTCCTGCGTTGTGCTTGACCATGGGCCGCGTAGTCGATATACGGGCGGAACAGAGACTCGATCCACGGCATCGAACAAGACCTTATCCAAATCTTTTCTTCGCATTCACTGTCGCGTCTCAACCAAGCCCAGGAACCCACCATACCAGCAGATGCACTCCCAGATGTCATTCGCGAATTCTCGGATCTCTACAACGACGTCGATCTCCTCACCGAGTCCGAGATGGAGTTGCTCCGTGCGCTCCTCGCGAGTAACCCGGGCATCGAAGTCACGCCGCAAGTTCTGCTCCAGTTTATCGCCGAGCGCACGAGAAACAGTCCGCGTGAGTCGCCAGGCAAGGGCCAGTCGCCGGAACAGCTCTCGTTGCCGCGATATACCAGAGAAAGCCCAGATGACTCACCACAGGAAGGGAGTGACGAAGGCGATGGCGACGACGTGACGTTTCCGAATGTCCGGGGGCGGCTTCCGTTCGCACCGGCTAAGACGGCATCGAGGTCGACGAGCCGGGGCTCGGGGACATCAAGAGTACCTAGTCCGCCGAGTGTGCCTCCCAAGACACCGCTGCAGGGCGGACCTCCGTCCGCGTTTGATTCGTCGAAGCGACAGAGGACGACACCGTTGAGCTCGATTGCACCGTCGAGTTGGACGAAGCGGCCTGCACCAGCACGTAGGCGGAAGAGCGTCGACGGATCATCCTCACGTGGTTCAAGCGACAACGAGGTACGTACGCATGCATTCTGTTATCTCCCGCCATTATCCTGTCTCTATGCGTCTCCTTTGTGACATTATGCTGATCCATCTGTATTCAGTCATCGATGACCAGTCCCTCCTCGTGGGGGCGAACTCCAGGTCGCGCACGTGCCCCATCAAACCCCACAACACCCTCTAGCACCGTCACATCTCCTAACGCCTTCTCACCCACATCGCTGCCCTTTGCACGCCCCCATTCACGTGCCGCGTCACAGCCTTTCAACTCGATCGGTTTCCATTACGGCATGCCAGACCGGGATCGCGATGCACCCATGTCGCCAGGGAGTATGTCTGCTGATACCTCATTCGACCAGTCTTTCGACTATCCTAGGGACGGCGCGGACGCGTTCATAGACAGTATCTCCTCGTTGCCCGTGCCACGTCGATCATCTGACTCTGGATCCGATTCGGACAGTGAAGACGAGTCGTCACTGGGGCTCGTGCTCGATCGCTCTGCCACGTCATCAACGATATCACTGGAGCCCCTTGATAAAGTTGACGCGTTACAGAAAGCAAACACCGAGTTGAGCAGGAAACTAATAGAGGCTGATCGCGCGCTTCAGAATAAGCTCACAGAACACGATAATGATTTGGAAGAGATGCAGGCCAGATTGGAGGAATTGAAGAGTGAACTAACCGCAACAAAGAGGGAGGAGAAGGAGTTGAGGGCCAAAGAAGTATGTGTCGCTTTCTGTCCCCTATGTTGCAAACTTGGCTGGCGAGCCGCCTCTTCGTTGTGATGCTTATACCGTGGTTCTGTTAGCGTGTCAACTCGACGCAAATGGCTGCCCTCGAAAGCGAGATCGCGAAATTGCAAAAGAGTCTTGAGAATGCACGTATCTCTTACCAGTCTTTGCAGAAGCAGTACCAGGAACAGTGCGGTCCGTGTTCTGTCCGTTCTCCGTTCTCCAACATGGTCTTCTAATCCGTTTGCTCGACTAGCTGAGTCCGAGCGTTACCGCAATACCCTTCGGCGGCGCGACCAAGAACTCAAAGACTTGCAAGATGCCACCGCACTACAGGCCCTCGAAGCTCAAAAGTACCTACGCGAGCACGATTCCTATGAGGAGCGCCTTGCCCAGCTTGAGGCTGAACTTTTACATGCTCAACAAGCCCATGTGCAGCTGGACGAGCAAAAGCAGGAGAACCTGATGCTCAAGGAAACGATTGATAGGATGAGATTCGAAATGGATGAGATGAGGAGCTTGGGTGCGATGGGTGCTGGACATGGTACGGGAAGTGGTAGTGGCAGCACTAGGGGAAGCGTAAGTAAGAGCTTGGGCGCAGAGCTGTTGGGGAAGATGGGTGCCCAGTGGGGGATGGATGAGGAGGAGGAAGAGGGGCCGGACCTTGAGGGTGAGGACCGGGAGGACACAGAGGGTGAGGAAGAGGACGTGATTCAGACCATCATCACCCGGAAGAAGCGAGTACGTTGGTCGTTTTCATGCCTCAAATTTCTCTTGGCTGATATCTCCCCTAGAAAGTGTCAAGTCGATCGAAAGCGGAGCTTCTCACATTTGAAGAGACAAAGGAGTACGCGGACGCCTCGACGCAGTACTATGCGTCCGAACACACTGCTGTGTGTGCGATGCAAACCGAGCCTGAACCTCAGATCCCTACGACCACCTTTGCCACACAAACAGAGGAAATGCCCTTTACCTCCTTCGCTATACAAACTGAACCCGAACCTCTCCCAATCCCTCGAATTACTGCAAGCATCGAAATTCAAACAGACGCCTCTGAGCCAGAGCGAAGACCTGAAGCAGATGTCGAACCAGAACCATCTCGTTCGCCTTCTCCAATCGAAGAGGAATCACTTGCTTCATCCTCCTCCACTGTTCTCCCTCCGACTCCCAAGGGTGGACTTGCTCACAACGACCTACCTCCGTCCTATACGCAAGTTGCTTCTGAACCTCTCGAGACGTTACAAAAGTGGCACCACGGTCTCCAACTTCCAATCAATGGGCTTACCTCTGGTATCTCCGAAGACGCTATCGAGGAATGGCATTCGTTGAAGGCCGAACTCGGGGTCGAGTGTGCAGTGATCGACCAGATCGTCGAAGCATCCACAAAGACAGGTCCGAGACCCAGCTCGCAAAAGAACAACAAATTTTACAACATCTATAACACCTACGTCTACGGTGATAAAGATGGGTCCGGGAGCGGGAACGGCGGGGGTTCGTTTGGTCTCAACATCGCGAAACAACTGTTGTTCTGCATGGGCGCGTCGGCGTGCATGTACCTCGTCATGGGACCTTATATTGCTGCGCAGTACATGCCTGTGGGCGGTGCGACGTACTATGACCGCGCTGCGTGGTCGAGTTTCAACACGATGCAGGCCCCCGGAGAGGGCTTTGGATACGATGGCACATCAACGCTGTGGAATATCGTGGGTAGAGTTGGGTACGGGGCCGCGCGGATCGCGGGTGGATGGCCGACGTAAACATCGAGCAGCCTGTGAACACGAATCGACAACCCGGGTCGTCACCATTTTAGCAAAGGTGACAGAGCCGCTTCTTCGACTCCCCTTTTTTCTTTTCTTTCGTGCTTCGTGTTCATACGGTTGCGCTTCTTTATCACGTTATCTATCCGTCTATCTGATCGCTCCTGTCGTTCTCTCGTTGGTCCTCCACGTATTCGCTCGTTCTTTCTTACTCACTCGGGTCGTGTTTCTTTCTTGGCCCCCTATGTTATTCACTTTTCGTGCTGTTACATATAGGTTGATATCCAGGACTGGAACACATTTTTAGTATATGAGCATATCTCACTCTCACATGTCTGTCACTCATTTTTCGTCGCCTTTAGGCGTCTCTTACCCTCTTATCCCTATTCCGTCCCTTTTTCTTTTTTCTTCTTGGTGCTGTGTATGTTTAAATGCTTATCAATGCGACGATCTCCCCCTTCCTCCATATCGGACGGACTTTGCTCGTTGCGCATCGTTGGTAAACAACGCGTCTCGGTAATGGTACAGCTACAGCACAATCGAGTATCTATAAGGGATCCCTCAGCCCCCCAAACGATCGATCAGTGAACGTGATATCGTCAGCGGGAGGGAACATCTATGTACGAGAGAGAGGAACGATTTAATTCTATGTCGATCGTATCGTCCACCCCTGCTCGAGGGACAAAAAAGAAGAAAAGGAAGGAGAGTGAGGGTCATCGCGCGTATGAGGAAAAGCAGGACGACAAAAAAAGACGAAATGAGACAAAGACAAGAGAGAAAGACGGAATGGAACAGGAAGAGAAGAGAAAAGAGAAACACGGGTGGAAAAGGGAAGACGCGATCACGATCGTATCAAAGTACAGCGATGAAGCACAGGGTGCCATGTTAAGAAAAAGACGTTGATATCAGAATGGTGATAGGATGATCAGGTCATGAAAACAAGGTGGGGACCGGCTAACACAGAACAGTAGAACGTTGCAAATCGGGTGAGGGGGACAAGGTAGGAGTAGATGAATGGATAAGGCATGTACTGGCGCGCATCTATTTTGAACAACGGTATGATGTGAGCCAAACGCCGAAGGGGGAAAGGAAAAATGAAAACCATTTTATTTTGGAATTGAAAATCGGGAAACTGTAATTTGAGTGCACAAAAACGGCGATCAATGTCCATTACGGCGGGGCCATCTGGTCCGTTCATCGTCAAGATCCGATAACGGCGGTGGGGATGCAGCAGTAACTGAGACCGACGGCCGACGTCGCTTGAACTCTATCGGAACTATTGCTTCATCACTCTCCTCATCTTCCTCCTCATACGTCTGGCTGGTGTTGGCGCGGAACACCTCGCGTTCGCGTTCCCCACATCGGTTACCGAAGAAACTGGAGTCTGAATCAAGATCCTCGTATTCTTCCTCGCTGGTGTTGTTGAGATCCGAGTCATATGCGACGTGATGAAGGGGGCTTGGGCTCGTCGTCGTCGACCGATGGTGACGATTAGACGCGGAATCCTGAGGGTTAGATACATCGCAACATATATGTACAGATGGCCCAAGGTGTAATCGTTCCGGCTGTGGGTGTCGCAATGCAGTGGAGGCATGGTTGATAACCTCCGTCGCCTGGCCGAGACCGAGAGGAAGGTTCGACACGAGGGTGGTGGACTCTACACCCCCAGCCCCTAGGAACATTGCATCGTCGTCCATGCCATCTTGTTCGCCGGAGTTGAGGCTTGTCACATCTTCCACATAATTGATCGGCTCGCCCCAACTTGATGCGCGTCGTGCAGCGGTGAGAGCGCCAGGACAATACACGCTTCGCAAGGATTCCTTTCCGTGGTGTCGCAGCACTTCGTCACTCCTCCTCGCCATGATATCCACGGACGGCCCAACGTTCAGGGTGTTCTCCTGGAAAACCGATACACCCGACGACGAATCAAGTGGCGAAGAAGCCTGGGAGAGTGTTTTGTGAGATGAATTGTTGCGCCACATTGAAGAGAGAGAAAAGCGATGACGCGGACGCTCGTCGTTTGGCAGCAGGGTGCTTGAATTATTCCTTCCACCACTGGGAGGCCGACTCTGAGACCCCATCGAGCGCAAAGAACTCACATTAAAATGAGCATGAATTTCCCCGGGTGGAACAAGGGTCTCGGAACCGCGCCGACCGTCTGCGAGCCGCACAGAGCTCGAGTTAGGGTCTTGAGGAGATCCATTTGCAGTTGAACGTGCCCATCTTTCAATGGACTTTTCCCTTCTTCGACCCATGTTCGGTGTTGAGTCGTTCCGTAGAATAACCGAACGAGGAGTCCTTGTCTTTGCCTTCTCATGTCTCTCGGGTCCCGATAGATGCTCACTAGCACTTTTATGGCGGCCAGCTGCTATGAATGCCGGGAGAGAGTGGACGCCAGTGGCATTGTCGTCGTCGTCCTCATTTCGAACACCCGAGCGGGAGGGACGGGGCGTACGAACGGTACGGAAGAGGGAGGAGATACGGTTGGAAAGTCGTTTGTGCCAGCCCCAGGTGAACCTCGCTGTCGTCATCGCCGTTCGAGTCTCATTCTCGGTGACCATGACCATGTCATTCTTGTTGGGTGACGTCTGGCCGAGCCACTCGTTGCGATTCGGGATGTCGGTGAGAAACCAGGAATAACGCTAGGGTAAGAATGAGTAAAGTGTTCCGTTGAAGGAACGAAAAGCCATTCACTTTGGCATCGTCGAGTGTGATACGCTTCCTCGCATCCTTCTGAAGGAACTTGTCAAGAAGATTCATGACAATATGGCCTTCGTGCGTCTTGTGTGGGCGTCTACCTCCCGTCGGCTTACGATCGCTTCCCATACACTCGTCTGGTTCCCAGTCACTGTTGCAGATAACGTGGTATAACACGTATTCGCTAGAGTCAGGGGCTCGAAATGGAATTTGTCCGAATAAGAGACAATACAGAGTAACGCCAAGAGCCCAGACGTCGATGGCTTTCGTAATGGGCTGGCGGTGGGGAACGATAGGTGAACCCCTGATGGTGGACGATGAATTGATGTGTGTCGCGGATCTGTTTGAATGTAGGGTGGTGGTGGTAGCGGATGCCGAGATAATCGGTGAGGGCTCAGTACTAGTGTACTCTGCGATCACCTCAGGGGCAAGAAAAGGGGGAGTGCCGGCACGTTTTGACAGATCCGAATCGTCTAGAAGAATTGGGTCGTTTGGATCGTCAAGCGCGACTTGACCACGTCCGGCAGCAGCCAAACGTTGAGCATAGGAAAAATGGGAAACCCCGAAATCTGTGATCTTCACCATTTGACGGTCCGCGGTCCAGAGGAGGTTTGCCGGTTTTATGTCACGGTGGATAATTCCCTGATAATGTACTGAACGGTGGGAACGGCAGAACAATGGTCAGTGATTGATGGACGCGGAATGAAGACACCCACGCACGATATTCTAGACCAAGAATAACGTCACGACAGATTCGCCGGCATTGGTCAACCTGCAAAATTGGTTGATGCTGCTCATTGCGCCACTTGATTTCTCCGCCACCAAGATACTCCATGACTAAAGATATGGCTGTGAGCGTGTGGAACTAGGACAAGGGCGGGCCATCCTATCATACCGTGTCCCGAGCTGCAGCCACGGGGTCATAATTCCTCGGCCGAGATACTCGCCCATGGCGCGAAGTCAGGATGCAGATAGGGAGGAAAATCTACCAAATTCGCGGCAAAAAAAGAAGGGAGGTGCTTACCCATGTAGATTCTGTCGTTGAGCTTGTCGTCGATGACCTCGAGCAGACGGACGATGTGACCGTGGCGGCACTTTTTCATGATAGCGATTTCCTTGCGTATCTTTTGTTCGAGGCTACCAAGCTTGTCGGTTAGAGGCGTATGGGGAGAAGTCGGAAGATTTCTCCGGCGAAGAAGATTCATCTTCTCGGCGCGTGGATTATTACGTTTCACGACCTTTATCGCCTGATAGGTGTTGGGAAGCAGACTGAGCGAATGCACGACGAGGGATGAATAGGAAGGACTGACCACCTCGCGCCGATTGTTTGAGAGGTCCCAACACACCAATACTTCGCCATGTTGGCCCTTGCCTACTCGGTGGCTGCGCAGATATTGGTTGACTCTCGGGCGCCTGTCATCGCTGTATCGAAAGTGCAATTCTTTGGTCATCCGGACGGAGCCAGGAGGATCAAAGGGCTGAGCCGGTTCGCCGGCGGGGGCGGTGTCGAGCGAATCTGAGTTGGTGGCCATTGCTACGTGGACGACATGAAGAGCTCTGAGGCAAACGCAGTATGGTAATAAGGAAGGAAGTATGGCTGGGTTAAATGATGGCGGAGGTGGTAGTAGACGGAAAGCAGCGTCGAGTAGAGGACGGCTTTGCAGGCCAAGCTAGGTCAGAGGTGGGACTCCGGACACCGCCTAATAAAAACAGGGCATTGGTCTTGTTACATGTACAACTTATCAATGACAGGATCGTCGTGCACTCTTTCCTCGCCTACGCTTGCTTTTCATCATCCCGCCGCTCGCTTGGCCCCTGGCACATGCACTTGTCCTCCTCTTTTACATCCTTCACCACCTATGGATCAGGCGTCAGTAAGCGGTGTCCCGGGTCATCGTGTGATTATAGATTTGGGGGGCCTCTCCAACTCCCAAGCGAACGCCCGAAGCCACAAAACAGCCTTGGAATGGGAATGGTATGAGTAGGCCGCTCTGGGGTGCCTTCGAAAAGGGACCGCATCAAACTATAACGTAGGAACAGGAATCCGCTCCCTCGCAGCGTCCTGAGTGAGGTGATAGACGACCCGAGCCAGATCTACGTTCACACGACCACGAACGAAAGCGACGACTGACCGACTCAACATGTCGACCACATCCCTGTTCGAACGGGACCCAAATTAGCACAGATCACATCAAACAAGCATCAGGCAAAGCTAATTATCAGGCGTGGGCGTGGGCCAAAGATAAGTTCAACATCCGCGGACGCATGGATGCACCCTCATGATAGTGGCAAGATAGGACAGATTGACAAATCCGTGCCCAGTTTCCACCCTCGGTGCAGGCGTGGATGCGCCGCGATGAATCACAGAAGCGGCCAAGATTACAAAACATCACCAAGGAAACATGTACACACCTTCCAGGTGGTCTTGCCGCATTTGTCGCATTTGACAGTAAAACACGCGTTCGCGAGAATGGGGGCTTCAATCGCAGTCATGGTGGGTGTCTTTGTGTGAGGTAGGTTAAGGCAATAAAGTCTGTGTATGGGTGCTACGAATAAACCTGGAGTGACGTGACAATAGCAATGACAGATAAAAGCGATAAGCCAAGATAAGTCAGTAAAAGTTGCGACCCGTCGTAACGGCAGAAGGTGATGGATACCTCGCTGTTACGCATATTTATGGCGGGGGTGGCCTTTTAAAGAGCCCAGTTCGTGATTCAGCGTTCGCGGACTGCCTCGACGCACGACGGATCACGTCCTCGCCACGGTTCGTTCGTGGGCGGGAATGCCAGCGTAGTCTGCAACCCTCGAAAACTGAGAATCGAATCGAGAAAAATCACATGTCAACACGAAACAAGAAGATGTTCTCATCCCTAGATCGTTACAGTACATTAATATTCATGTTTCGCACAGCCTATTCCCACTCTTTCCCTCTCAACCACTTCAGCGCCTCGTGCGTCACATCTCTTCTGGTACCCATGGCTCAGCCGCACATACGCCGACTTCTGCCCTTTCGAAACCAGGACGTTCCCGGCAGCGACAAAACTCCATTCTGAGATGCTTTGGTCAAAATAACTTCTTCCGAGTCACCTTCCCATCGCCGTTAGGGTCCAAAAGGAGCTTTACCCTATTGGCGCGGCCATTGCACGACCGACAACTTAACGTCCCCGCCACTAATTTCAAAAGGGATGACTCCGTATAGTTGGTGCATGAATGAACAATGAACGTGTCAAAGAACAGTCCAGACTCAGGTTAGTTCCATTCTGCCACGTCCCCCAGGTGCTCCTGCAATGTCTTGTCGCCAATATCCCGTTTGGTCTTGAGGCGTCGGATACATCCCACGTAAAGGTTTCGAAGCCGTTATATCCCCACTGTTCAACGAGAGGGGGACCTTCGGTTGTTCCACTGTTGAAGCTTATACATAAGTCCGACGAGCCAGTCTGTCGTTCACCTTCATCCGGGTAAATCATCATCCCGACTATTATTGGAATACATGACATCTGGACACACCCAAACATTAATAGCGTCGATGAGGGCCCAATTGGACCTGATGCTCAACCAAAACGCATTCCCGCAGTCATAATCTTCTAGAAGTTGTCGAAGTGAAGCACTGTGGCAACTTCGAGTGACTCGAGCTCGAACTCGAAACACGACGGCCGTCGCTGCGATAAACAATCTTCCAGAAGCTGTCGAAGCGAGGCACTCTGCCGCTTCGCATAGCTCGGGCTCGACCCCGAAACTAGACGGCCATCGCTGGAATAAAGCCAACGATATGGATCATCCAGAAGATACATAAACACATCCTGGCTTAGCTGAGACAAACTACGCACCCTCCAAGATAAGGAAGTCATGCTTCCAAGCCCGAGCGAGGGGTTCACCGCGTCTCTCGACGGTTGTCGTCGTCGACGTCATTGCCAGGGTTGCCACCGTACTGCAAACGGTTCTTGGGATATAATCCAACGGATTGTCAGCCACTCACAGATACAATGTATAGTAGTTTTGCCTTCAGCTTTCCTGCGGGCCCGTTTTCGAGGATTACCCTCGATGATGCGGAGTTTACTCCCTTGGGGTCCGTCTCCATTTCTAACGTTGCCAGATTCTGTCAATTGTGTGGGATTCCTTATAAACCTACCAATAGTTCTACAGTGCGGACTTGGGTATCAATCCACGATGTCTCAAGACGGCGTGAGCCCCATTGACATGCAATAGATAATCCCGACCCTAGACTCCCGACGAAGATTGAACCCCCCCATGATTTATAAGCGCTTTTATAGCTTACGGTCACAGCCCACGAGAGTTCTAAGGCAATCCAGTTTCTTGAGGTAATGATACCCGCTTATACCCCACATTCTGCGATCCGATCCCCATCGTCGCCATTCACCACTCGCCATGCTGTCGTTTGTGCACGTACTTCTGCAATCCCACGATCCATTCCTTTACGTTCGGTATACCGTGCGTCGGTTCGTGTTGCAAGACAACTGAAAGCTGAAGAATTCGGGGTGGTTGTGATCCCTCCCCAAGGGTCTTTAGGCGAAGTGGCAGTCAACGAGATCGAAGTGAAAAGGGACACATCGCTTGGTTTCCCTGCGAGAAAGGGGGTACCTTCCAGAGAAATAGGGCGCAGACTTGAATGCCATAGTCCAGGTCACGTAATGTGAGTTATCACCGTCGTTGTTTCAGTGACAGGCTTATCTCAGTCACGACTCATCGGGTCAAAACGGATCGTGACACACCTGCTCGGGATAGATTCGAGACCGCCCGTGGCCTTGGTGAGGAAACGTTCGTAATATTCCAGGGAGGTGCTTGACCTTTTGCGATCCCTGTTCATTTACTCCGCCGTTAATATCAGGCGTGGGAGCCACTTCCTCTGCCACGGGTCTTATCACTTGTCTGTTTCTTCACAGCGGAGGGACCTTGAGGGAGATAAATCTGCGACGTATGCGGAATTGCATTTCACCAACTCGAGTGGGCTTGACAGTCGCGCCCATGACCCGAAGTAGTCCGTGATGACATGTCCTTGTTCGTTTACCAACACGTGGTTTTGTGATATCCGCATTCTGGTGATGAGCGTCATGATACTCTCAAGGACTGACCGCACTTGCCCATATCTTTCGCTACCTAGACCCTTCGCGGGAGCTTATCTTGGAAAGTGTGAGATTCGACCATGGAGACACGTGAATGGTAGAATGGAAGCCTTGGGCCAGTTTGGCCACCTGCGTATCTGATACGATATTGGCAACGAGATCGGTTCCCTTCATCTCGGCCGAACCGATACGACACGAATGACTAGTGACACGAAGCGAACGAATCCTTACTAACGAAATAAGAATAATAAGACATGCGTAGTGCACGTTGGTGAAAGAAAGAAAAAAGAAAGAAAGAAAAAGAAAAGAAAAAGCAAATTCCCAGAAAGCCGGTGTCGTCACGACGAACGCGCGTGTTTCGAATTTCCAAGGCGAGCCATCGTTGCTTGTGACATACCCGAGCGGCGAGTTTCACCACTGCCCACTGGGTACATACGATGCACACGTTTGAACTCTAGGTGGCGGGCCCACGCGTTGCAGAGACGATTCCAGCATTGCATCGTTCGGAGCATCTGGATTTACGACCAATTGACCCAGCTGCGAGTCGATGAGGGTGACACCGCTGGGCGTTGGTGGTGAAACGCTATTTTCCCAATATTCGGCAGTATCTCGACCGTCAAGAGTTCTGGACTAGAA
Source organism: Neoboletus magnificus (assembly GCA_003316145.1). Classification (NCBI taxonomy): domain Eukaryota; kingdom Fungi; phylum Basidiomycota; class Agaricomycetes; order Boletales; family Boletaceae; genus Neoboletus; species Neoboletus magnificus. The sequence continues at coordinate 16,125 of QFEI01000262.1, read as the reverse complement.
GGATTACGGTTGCAAATTGGACAGTCAAACGCTTACCCGCGGGTAACGTTCCCAGTTACAGCAGTATCCTACGTCCACGTGCTGAGTAGAGCATTCTATCCCCGCCTATACCGAATCATGACAACTACTTCCCGTCCCGCTCCCTTAACAAGACCGCTCTAAGTCGTCTCAGTGCTTCGTTGACTTGTTCTGCTGTAGAAAGAGAGAATGCCGCTCTCACGTAGGCTGTTTTGCGTCCGCTTGGGAGGAAAACTGTACCGGGTAGGGCGAGTACACCATTCTCGTATGCTTTCGTCTGAATCAGTTCTTTTGAATCGCCTTCCTCGTTAGGGTCCGGATTAATGAGGAGCTTGAACCTGCGTGAATGCGCAACCTGTCAATATATGATCTTGGGAGACCGATGCCTCCCGTGCACAAGCGAGACGCAGCCCATGGAGGCAGCGTACTGCCAAGTACAGGAAATGCCTCGCGAGACATGCCCACGACATGCAACTCTGAATGTCCGAAGTGAAGAAAGACCCACCAGAAGAACATTCCAGCCTCCGGTGTCCTCCATTCTGCAAGGTCTCCGAGATGAGCTTGCAGTGCTTTCTCAAACGTATCCCTCTTTTCTCTGTAGAACTCTGCCACAGCCTCCGTGTGTGTGAGAAAACCTTCGTATCCCCACTTCTCGACCAGTGCCAGTGTGATGGCCTGCACGAGGAAGGAACCCTGAAGGTTAGCGAAACTGGTCTAAAGTAAGGGATGTCAGATGGCATCATGCACCCAGTGCTGTGGCAGGTGGGCAAACAAGAACATACATGGAGATCTATAGTATCGATGATTGGCTTTGGGCCCGACGCAAAACCAATCCGCATGCCTGCTGAGAGAATCTTGGAGAAGCTGTCAAAGCGGATCACACGACCCAGCTCGGACGTCTCAATTTCTAATTTGAAGTACGAAGGCGGCCGCTCAGCCTTGCCGAAGTACAGGTAATAGTATGGATCATCTGCATCAATTACTCTTATCAAATGAAAGAGCCCGGGGAGACAGTTGGTTACGAACCTTCGAGGATCAGGAAATTGTATTCTCGGGCAAGTTGAAGTACTTCTCTCCGACGCTCGATCGCGGCAGTCATACCGGTTGGGTTGCAGCCATACTATCTTCTAAGTCGAAAGCAATCGATCACAACAATAATCAACATACTGGAACGGTGTAGAAAGCCTTGGGCTTTTGTTTCCCCGCAGGCCAGTTTTCAAGGATGGACCGAAGATCGCTTGAACAGACACCCTGTTCATCCGTGGCAACCTCTGCAGAATGTTTGAGAGGCTGTGGCTCAAGAACTAGATTGGACCTATCTGACCAACAAGTTCACAGTGGAGGGACCTCAAAATAGGGAGAACGCCACTGGTGAGAACAATCAGTGGCTTGGTGAGAACAGCACTGCCAACGGAATATTACGCGTATACTGGTGCCTCGATCAATATAGGGTCTCCAGGATTCATGATCGCGTTGATTGCCTGGATAAAATTAGGAAGCACAGCTTAGTTGGAATGGGGTGCACCGACTTTAAAAATTACATCCTGAGACCCATTCCCGACCGTGAGTCTCCATCCCTCAGAGCGCTTTCTTCCATGCACGCGCTCCTGCAAGCTAACGAACCACTCATTTAGGCGTGGCAATCCTGCTGTCGGACCATACTGGAGTCCCGCAGCGAGATCTGCACCAGTCAGGGAGACCGGGATCGACTGGGAAGAGTGAGAGGGATCGGTAATCGTGAAGGAGAATGACTGGAAGGGAAACATGGCGTCGTTGGGTTTCCCCGCCAGCAGGGAGATCACTCCGGGTTTGTTTTCCAGGGGAAGAAGGCCACGGACTAGGAGAGCCGTATCAGCTTTTGACTCTATCGATCAGCAGTGGAGAATGATTCACTTGGGCTGGGTTTTCTCTCCTTTGCAGCATCAGACAGGAAGTACTCGTAGAGTTCTGGAGGAAGTTGCTTCGGCGACTTCGCTGCCGGAATCGCGTTGTCGATAGCCATTTTGTACGAAAAGGGAGTTGGTGGTCTGAAATGGTAGATTCGGGACCTGAAGCTTGAAGGCTTGATCTCCCGCTTTATATTACCGCGAGTACAGCGAGGCTATGGATCGGATTGATTTCACACATCAAAGTGCCAACCCGGGGCTGTGTCAAGACGGCCTTCCCCCGAATCAGCCTGGTGGGGATCCCTACTGGAGAGCACCGAGAGTGTCCAGCATCGATGACACAACTCCGAAAGAACGAATGCTCAGTGGCTTGAGGTGAGTATTCGGCACCCCGTAAGTACTTGTACATGAGTGAGACGAATACCATCCATGCATCGCCAACAAAGTTCGGCCGCCGGGGAATTCACCCATGCCTCACGATCACGTGCCCTTGATACAAATAAACAGGCCAATGAGCTCGACGCGTCGCGAGTCGCGACCGTGATTAATCGTTCTCTTTTTCACACTTGAACATGCAACTTGGAACCTTTACCGCGGATATATTCGTTGACGACAAACCGCTGGAGAAATATGACATCGCGTTAGAGAGTCCGACGAAAGTAACCTGCTGGATCCCCTCAGAAGAGGGAAAGGTATATCGCATCCAACGTTGTTTTGCGTCAGTTTTTTCCACTCACTCCAACCTTTGGGGGCTCTAGTCATTTAGTGTTCAATGGCAATGTCACGAAGCATCACGCTCCACAAGTAGTAGGGGGTCTGTGTTGGTGGACGGGATCCGATGCGGACACATAATCATGCCACCTGGAAGCTTGGGCGTCAAGAACAAAGCTGTTTTCTCGCATTTCGTCGGTGATACCATAACGCGGGAATTAATGTTTGCTCGGGTTCAGCTTAGTGGTGAGCTACCTCCTTCCAAAGCCAACCTGAAGATATGTACTAACATAGACCACAGACGATGATTCACTTCTGAACAAAGAAATCCCCAAGAGGCTCGGAGAGATCTGTCTGATGATTGGACGTGGTAATATAGTCCAGGAACGCAACATCACAGGCGGTCAGGACCTCTCCGTGCTTGGTGACAAAAAATTCCACGAAAGGTCCAAGAAAGCAACAGTCCACTGTGTCGGGCAAGTATCGAGTTAGCACATATATTTTACAATAATAGCTCATCCATACTTTCTAGGTTTGGACCAGAAGTGGCCAGAACACCCGTCATGATTCGGTCGCGTCTAATCCCCAATAATGACCCAGAGCTTACTTTTGTGTTCAAGTATCAACCACTCAGTATTGCTTTCTATCCGTAAGTATACCGTTAGATGCTTGACTGTCATTTAGGCGTATTACAAGCCAATGGTATCGCTCCACGCCCAACCTCTAATGGTGCAAATCCCGGCCATGAGATCAGCTCTATTCAACGTGATCTCACGACCGCTGATGACCCCGCCCTCGAGGACATCAAACCAGCTCAATTAAATGACCGCATACAGAGTTTGGAAGTAGGTCTTGTTTCTTTGCTTCGCTCCATCCGTCCTGGAGCATTTTCCCGTGATAGAATGAACTGAAGCGTCTTCGGGGCCTTCAAGGTAGCGACTCTGAGGACCGGAAGCCAAAACGGGTCAAGAGAGAGGAACAAAGTCGACCCCTATACGCTCCTGGGGAGGTCATTGATCTCACCTAGCTTCGGTTAAGCGCATCTTCTAAGTTTGTATCGCGCTCCGAGTCGCCTTCTTGTACAATTTTGCACGGCTGGTTCGTTGTTAATATAGAAATATTCAGTATTATAATGCACCGATACTACCCAGTCTACGTTCTTCCCTGTCAGTACTACTTACATTGTACACGATTTTGCTGCCGTTTCTCTTCATCCTATGTGGGCGAGATGGTCCCAATTTCCGAAAGATCCATCCCTTGGCTTGGAGTTGTATACTGCGCGCAATCGGACGGCAGTGCAACTTGATTCGTATCACACAGCCGGATGGTGTTCCTTGATAAATGTCAATTTTCCACTCACTCACTTTTCCCGTGTAGCGTGCTTCGAAGCTTACGGAGTTATACGGTATGGATGGTGCAGCTTGGGATTCCGCTCTTTAACTTAAGTGCACTATGGGTCCAGCAAAGCTCAGAGCCCGAGCATTAATTATCGTCCGACCATAGCAGAGGAAGACAGCTCTTCCCCGGAACGAGTTCCGGTCGCGTCCCTGTACAATGAGGCTCGCCAGCTGCGGAGATCTTAAGGTACAGAGTTTCAGAAACGCGTTGGAGTCACGGTGCACTTGTTCAGGGTCTCGAGTACCAACCTCGGTGGCAAATGGTGGCGACCAAAAAAGTTCCGACCGATATGCTCGGTGGGCAGACGTATTTGCCTACGGTATGTTCGTGTCCGAGCCTCTGTCAGGCACGACACCCGCTTTCCAGTCTGCTCCTCGGGACAGCTTATAAGCTCACGTCACTTCGAGCAGGTGTAAGCGCTTAATGGCTGCTTCAAAGGATGGTCTTGTTCCGGCCGCTCCTATCTTAGGAGAAGAGAGGAAGCGTCAGGCAACCTTGTCGTTTTTTGGGAGGCCGCTCGGTGAAAACGAGTCAGAGTATGACGTGTGGCCAGCAGGCACCGAGCGGAATCCGGTACATTAGTTCAATCCGGCTCCTCCAAGTAGTCAGCCAACGGACGTTCTCGGATCGGTTCCAGTATCGCGCACTCACCCGGGCTTCGTTGACGAGCGAGCTCAACGTTCCTCGTAATATCGCCTAATCATCAACAAGGCGTGAAGGGGGCGTTGTTCATGTCCGCCATATTCGCGAAAGTGTTCTCTTTGGAACAGTACGAACACCCACTTTGCACGCTCTTTCTATTATGTTTTCTAGGAATTCCACAGCGGTGTTCTCCTTTAGACTTGCTGTGGTCATGTCACATTTTTGGTCCATTGACGCCCCACACGTCGTGTCTCTTTACATCATTACCCGTTCCTCGCTCTCGCACGATCATTTCCTTGGCCACACCCCTTTGCCAATGGCTTTTCGGCACGCATTTATCTCAAGATGGACTCCACACTTCAGTCCTAACTAAGTCCATGGACACGCTTCAACGCTGTCAACGTTCAGATTTGTCCCTTCGGCATTCATGTTTCCCAACTCGGGCTCCGATTACATTTCCCGGCCTGCCTCGTTTTCACAAGGGGTACGCCATTCGTCACACGGTAGTCAGAAAGTTAACGGTCATGCTATCCCTCGACATGCTTTTGTTTCGTGAACTGCTCCACAAAATTCCTACCAGTAGTATTCACGTTCCCATGTGCCACCATTTTTTTTCCAATTACCCCACGATGACGGTTCGCTTATGGACACCATCCATTGGCACTCGTCTGAAGACAGCTTGGCCGGGATGTTTGTCTTCGATGGTTCTGCTAACTGTGATCTATACCAATCTGTGCATTCTTTCATCTTTCCATGCTGTGGCTGGGCGCTGACTGATGCATAGGTGGGTTACAAAGCAATCAGTTGCTGTGCTGCGTCTAACATTCTAATCATCCTCCATTTAGAGGAAGGCTGTTGCCCTGAGCCGCACTGTCAAATGATCCAGACCATGATTCCCGGACACTCTACCTGCTTCCTTCCACTTTCCCTCACGTCCCTTCGCAGCACGGACAACACGAGGTTTTAATACTTCAAAATGGCTTGACCGGTCAAGGCAATGCATCGTCAGCATATAAAGTAAAGCTCGCATCCGTTGTTATCTTCACCGGACTACGTCCTATTACCTCTCCGACATTGATTCAATTCCATCCTTATGATGCCTGCACAACATCTTGCTCTCATTCTTCCATCGAGACAGGCTCCCTTCGCTCTCGGTGCCCGCGAAATAAATGAACCAGGACCAGGCGAAATCCTCGTTCGAGTCAAAGCGACTGCACTCAACCCGAGTGACGCCAAGGTCCAGAAGCGAGGGATCTATGTCTCCAAGTACCCAGCCGTACTGGGCAGTGATGGCGCTGGTGTTGTCGAGAGAGTGGGGGAGGGAGTGACTAGGTTTGACCCTGGGGACGATGTGTAAGGACCCATCCGCATGGTCCGATGTGTACGTGAGACTGATTTTACCATGGTTTCTTTAAACAGATTCTTCCATGGTGCATATGACGATAATGACTTGTCGACATTCCAACAATACTGCATTGCCGTCGTCGACTTTGCTGCAAAGGTAAGGGAAAGTGCGCGGGTTCCGAGCGGCCCTGACACCGCTTGCAGATCCCTGATAACTTGTCATACGAGCAGGCAGCAACACTGCCACTTGGACTGGGGACTGCGGCCATTGGGCTATATGGACGGTCTAACGGCATCGGCCTCATGGCCCCGTGGAAGCACGGCGGAGTGGGCAAATACAGAAACATGCCTATCATAATATTTGGTGGCTCAGGATCTGTGGGTAATTACGGTACGCGTAGATTATATCAAGCGGTGCATGACTGCGTTCCTGACACAACCTTTTCCCAGCAATTCAATTGGCCAAGATGTCTGGCTTCTCTCCCATCATCACAACGTCCGCACTAAAGCATACCGAATACCTGAAGGGACTCGGGGCGACTCATGTAATTGACCGATATCTCTCGTTCAGCGGACTGCAGCAGTCTGTGGCGCGGATCACTTCCGCGCCGATAAATGTGATCTATGATACGGTTTCCATCAGGGAGACCCAAGAAGGAGCGTGGGCATTGCTTGCACCACAAGGACGCCTTGTCGTGACGCTTCCTTCGGTGATCGACAGACATCCCAGCGATCGCCGGGAAATCGTCCTTACCAACGGAAACCCACACCTGGAGGAGAACTGGGAGACGGGGAGACAGTTATGGATGCACCTCAACCGATGGCTTGAGAAGGGTGACATACGAGTAAGCGCAATTGATTTCTTGGGAGAGGTTTGATGCTGACAAAAGGTCGTCGTGCCAGCCCAACCAGGTCGAAGCGATTTCAGGGGGGTTGAAAGGAATCGGGCCCGGACTTGAAAGGTTTGGCGGGGGACAAATCGACGGAGTGAAGCTAGTTGCCCGTCCACAAGACACTGAAAGGTAGAAGGCGCTTAGTCGTGCACATTTGTTTCGGATTAGAAATCTTATCTTATTTTTTTTTCTTTGTTCTGCAGTGATTGTGCGATGATGTCACCTGTGCCCCATCACGTGATCAAAGATCTTAGGAGGACACCATCGATGCGATACATTCGACTTAGAATGGCAACTCGATTTCTGCGTGCATTCGTCATGGCGCGACATGACCCGGATCAACGAGCGGATATGGAATTCGGGGGGTGGCCAATCAGTAAATAACAAACATATGATGTAGTATAAAAACCAAAAAAATACCCCCTCACCCCAACTTAACTTATACATTCTCCGTCACCATGTCGTCTCCGAAACAGAAAGCATTGTTCCTGGAATCAAAGCAGGGAAGGTTTGTCGTCGGCGAGCGTGATGTCCCGGAGCCCGGAAAAGGCCAGCTCCTCGTCAAAATCCATGCTGTCGCCCTCAATCCCATCGACTACAAGATCCAACAGACAGGAGTATTCGTCGAGAATTACCCCGCCGTCCTGGGCGTCGATATGGCAGGTGTCGTCGAAGATGTCGGCGAGGGCGCTCGAGGTTTTGCCAAAGGCGACAGAGTGTACGTCCAGGTTCCCCTTGGACCCGACACACCTTTTACGTGGCTACATTCGTAGTTTCTCGCATGGGAACTTCTCCAACGACGAGTCCACCTATCAGCAGCATGCAATCGCCACCGCAAACTTTACCGCAAAGGTGAGCAACGGTCGTATGGCGACATAACCTATGACGTCAACATTTCACAGATCCCTCCTAACTTGGACTATGATCAAGCGGCTACTGTCCCGCTAGCTTTCGACACTGCGGCAGTTGGCCTGTATTCTGACCAGCTCGGTGCCAGACTTACCCCACCTTGGGTAGAAGGTGGTCAAGGTAAATATGCTGGCAAACCCATTTTGATCATGGGCGGTTCTTCGTCTGTTGGCATGTATGGTGGGTGAACAAGTGATAGCCCCATGGGCGTTTTATCATTTTTTCGTAGCTCTCCAGCTCGCTAGGTTGTCCGGATTCTCCCCTATCATTACGACTGCAAATCCCGCTCATCAGAACGGACTTAAAGCCCTTGGGGCCACGGACGTGGTTAACAGACATCTCACCGGAAACGAATTCATAACGGCCCTGCGAAAGATTACTCAGAAACCCATTGAGGTCGTTTACGATGTCATCGCTTTGCCAGAGACCCAGCAGGCGGCCTGGTCTGCTGTTGCTCAGGGTGGAACCCTTGTTCTGACCCTACGACCTGTCGTCCGGGAGGAAGAAGGAAAGGGCCGTTCTGTCATCGCTACCTATGGTAACCCCCATTCGCAGCCTAACCAGCCTATGTGTTGTGGAGCTTGGCGCGTTCTTGGAAAGTGGTTGCAAGATGGTGTTATCAAGGTACGCAAAGCCCAAGCAAGCAGGTCAGAAACTAACCGGGATATGTTTCAGCCCAACAATTTTGAAGTCTTGCCAAACGGACTTGATGGAATCACAGGTGGCCTCGAGCGAATGAAGACAGGGAAGGTCAGCGGAATAAAACTTGTCGCCCATCCTCAAGAGACGGCGTAAAGCCATGCGCGAGCGCTTGAAAGCCCCTTCAATAGCTTCAACTCTGTATGTGTACGAATAGTAATGATGGTGTCTGCGAGCCTGTGTCGAGAATTAGTCACGTTCCAGTCGGTTGCGCTTCTTAGGAATGTAGGTTACGAAGCATGTATTTATTTGAATAAATTATCGACTTTGTTGGGCTATCCTCGACTGTCAGCTCAGATATCACACACCTAATGACAGTTGGATTGCGTGCTACATAAAATCTAGAGCGGAAGGAAGATAGGAAGCATTGGAGCTGTTGCCACCCCGACAATGGAATGAATCGACAGGCCACCGGGGATTGGGCGTAATTCATCCAAGCATCAGTTGATGCCAACTGAAGTCTAGAACTGATTCGAGAGTGAGTTTATCGACGCTGATCGATGAGCTCTGACCGATTGATGGATTCCAGGAACCCTCAATATGCTCATGCCGGCCCTTTCATTGATCGATCATATGTGCAAGTCTGGACTCAACACGCCCGCAACCTACCTCGACAAAATGGCTATATGCACTGATGGAAGATGCTTATTTGAAATCCAAGTCGGTGTCTATCTTCGGTTGCTTTCAAAGTTACCTCGACTCCCGTCGGGCCGTTTCCAAGACACGCAGTGAAGAGTCTTCCAGTTAGAGCCAGATAGAGTCCGAGATTTGTGAACAGGAAAGAACAGAGGTACATCAATGATCAGTAGCCGCGGTTTATGGTTCTCAACTAGCCATTCGTACCTTCTAAGATAACTGGTAAGCGTGAATCACCACGCTGGTCCAGGGTCATTGAACCGGCACGATAAATCGCACGTATTGGCTACAGGAGAAGTGAGGTACATCGCAAGCAGCTGCGGCTCATATAGTCCTTGACTAGCCGCTGCTATGGCATCCATCCCCCAAAAGTTAACCCACTGTTGAGTTAAGTTGGCGCTACCTTATCACCACAGGTCACTCGTGACTTTGCTTGAAAGAATCGATTGCACGAGGGCTGAATGGACTTGAGGGTCTTGGTGGTCGGCAAGGAGAAAAAAAAAGGAATACGCAGTATCATGGTTACGTAATACAACATGGGGTCAACAAAGGATAATATCGTCTGCCCCTTGTCTGTCACGGACTCGGATCGAGGAAGTCAACGCTGCGTACCACGAGCAAATCGGACCGTTTTTGTAGCTTTTGTTCCCTGACACTCCGAAGCTTATGGGGTGTACCGTCGTCGCCGGCATCCTCACCGATGGTACTGGTAAGGATGTCGACGACGACGATCGTGCTCACCGGGTAGGGTTCACTCTTGGGTCCACAACACAAGGCCAGCAAATGACGTCTGCATTACAAGGAGTTTCGGAGCTCCAGACCAGATCGGATGGTTCACAGGCAGCGGCTCCGACCATACTTCCTTTCAAATGGTTCGTTGCACCCAAGAAGCGAATCCCTCTATACGCAATAAAGAATGCCGATTGCATTGGCTAGTTTGTCCAACCCTCCACCGCCGGTTGACTCAGCGCACCAGCGCTGTTTACATTTTGGAGGCGCTGGCTTGATATCGATGGCACGTCGAATTCGTTTGGTATCAGAGCTGACGTCGACAGATTCGAAACTTCATGGATTCATTTGCAGAATACGAACATCGTCGAGTGTTGCTCGTAGCACGAACAAGAGCGACAAGCAAATTCATATTTTGTAGTGGTGGGCTGGGCGCGCTCGTAGATGTTGCCGGCATATCCTCGGGTTATCGACCGTCCCATGAAATCGACATGGCCGTTGGCTGTTTCACCATTACCACGATGGGCATGGGATCTTTTTGTTTGGTGAGATGTTTCATCTTATGTTGTTTACACTGTGTATGCCTCATTCGCACACCTAGCTTTTCGTGTGTCACTGGCATTCACTGGAGTGTCGGTGGGAGTGATCGCTCGAAGCGAGTTGTCTGCCATGCTCTGAAGGGTGACTATACATGCCGGCTTCACTGTTGAACCATAGCGTGGAGGGATTGATGGATATCTTATGCAGATATATCCACTCATGGTTTCAAAGAGTGTCAATGTGTCATCAATCTTGATTTCCTTCGTCTGCCATGCTCTGAAGGGTGACTATACATGCCACCTTCATTGTTGAACTATAGCGTGGAGGGATTGGTGGATATCTTATGCAGATATATCCACTCGTGGTTTCGACAAACCGAACATCCTTCACATGCCATTCTTCTCCCTCATCCAGGGATCTGGCCTTCTTCTTACTTGCCACATCCTTACGCCCATGGTCGACATTCACGATGCCCGTATCGACGCAGCCTACAATGCTGCATCGAAAATTGTGCTTTATTTCCCCACCTCACATGTGCACATCTTGGCGAGTCCATGTTTTCCATGGCACTTCCTCACGCGTTTTTTCTCCCTTTCTTCCCTATATATTTCTTGCTGCGCTGACGACGTCGTTGATTCATTGCTCATGTCATACACACGATTGAAATAGATATTAGCCCATTCTCCGGATGTTATTTCGAATTATGATGAAGGGTTTGACAGTCACGGTGCATATCCAATGTGATTGGTAGTTCCGTTGATCTAGTTGAACGCATGGTTGATATGATTATTGATGGAATGGCTTCCAAGTTGGTGTCCCTCCCCTATCGAATGGACGGAGAGGGTCGTTTCTGAAGATCTGGATCCTGACCGGGACCCGTCGGACACATCATGACATGCCATCTCTGATCCATTCTGTATGTAATGACAGTAATTCTGGTCATCAATTGCCAATTGGTACATGGCGGACGCGGTGCCTTGGAGACATTCTGGGTCGCGGCACGTTCTCGAACGGTGCGGGAGCGCATGGAAGAAGTCAACGATAACAGCGATGGACGGCCTACGAAGAGCGGGCATGCTTGAGATATGCCTCGGTGATGTTTGCGATTCGATTCTAGAGTTGTCATTCCATTTGAGAGCGACCTTGAAATGAACGGACGGTCCCGCTCTTGTGACGTTATTGTGTCAACCAGGGACTTCACATGTCATACTATATAGACGGATCTGGGATGACACTCTCAGAATGATCCAAGTTTGGGGCCGTGAGGATCCGGCGGAAAAGTGGATGGGCATGAATTACCCCCGAATCCTGACTGCATAGGTAAAAGACCTGACGCACCTGTTCACACGCGTATGTAGTCTCGATGCGCGTTGTTCGAGGAGAAAGAGACCAAGTTGAACGAGGACCCATAGAATTCGCAAGCCTGTGACTGGCAAGATCAGTGACAACTGCGGCATTCGTTTGCAAGTTGCGCACATTCTCACAGAAAATTGCTATGCCGTCTAGCACACCAGATTGGGACGAAATGTCCCAAGTGGTCCCCAAAGGGGGGTCGCTGCAACGTCATGGTGTATATCAGGAACAAAACTGGGGATCCTCGCGGTCCATTTCGGAGATATTGACATTACCAAATTACCAAATGTGTTTGACAGGTCGCAGGGACAAGGTACGAGCTTTTGGCCCTACCCGCGACGGAAGAAATATCGCCTATGTCGGAAGGATGGATGTTCGGCATTCAGTTGGTTTTGGCCTGAAAGAAGAAGGAATAAATTGAATACAACGCTCGTCGAAATACCGTCAAACGAGGTTCGATTCCAAAGGTTCTACGCATTAGCAGAGGCGTTCTTCAACCCGCCAGCGATAGCGCTTCTTCCCATACAAAGTTCAAGCCGGTAGAGGATCAAATTAAACATCGACAAGCACACACGGACGCGCTGATTCTCCCACTGCAAGCCTTGTTAGAGCACAAACGCTCGTAATCATCATCTCGTTGGGTCGATCGGTCTTTGGCTTGGTAAGAATCCTCCGCGGATGCTGGCACCGGATATAGTCCAGCATGAGGCGCCCGATCTTCATATTGGAGTATGATGTCACCAGATTGCAGAGCAGGCCGAGGGACCGCTCGGGGTGGACGAAAGGCCAAGCGGTACGTCTCCGCCGGGCACCGATCGCAGTGATGTCAGAACTCTGCATACGCGCTCATCGGCGTGGCCAGCTACTCTCCGTGCTAAACAAGGCTAAGGGGCGATGACGCGTGGAGGCTGGTCCTGATCTTGTTTGGGGTAATGGGGCCGACTCCTTCCAAGCGTTTTCGTCATGATGATAGATCATATTACGCCCCAGGATGCAAGCGCACGAACTGCAATGTGGGAGTACAAAAATATGCAACGCAAATGCGGAAAACAACAAGAAAGCGAGCAAATACATAGAACATGTGGATGAGCGTGGAAAGGCGGCGTTGCCATGAGAAGAATCGGGGGATGTCGATAATTTGCGGTATGATTCTGCGTACAATTACACAAACTAATACAATCATAATACTAGAGTTGAAAATGCAAAGACACACGCTCTCGGGGGGAAGGGTCGGACACCAGATACGACGTACTAGTAGTTAGTCCGACGTCGGACCCACTAGTAATGGCTGTATCTGGAACCCATTCCAAGCCTGGGAGTATAGCTCTGCCCAGGAGCTCGTCTTTGGACTTCAATGCTAAGGTTTCCATCTTGTCCGAAACGCGCGCGGACTGTCGACATGTCGACATCGCCAGCTGTAAAACGAATTTGCCACTCGTAGTGGCCTGGGCGTGGGTCAATGAATGTGACCATCAAACAAAGAAGCTCTTGGCTCACAATCCCGCTCCATATGCCAAGCATCCGCAACCACATCCAACCTATCTCCTTTCTTCGCTGCCACTGTAACCATCTCTGGTTGGATAACACGTGGGAGGGTGACAGAGAGAACGTGACTTGTGGTCGTGCTCTGCACAACCATGGGAGGGCAGGAGTCCGGTGCAGGGGAACGCCTCAGGCGATCCGTCGGCGACGGCGAGAGCAAGCTGGCGGCGGTAGAAGAAGTGCTACCATCTGTGGAGTTGACGCTACATATTGAAGTGACGCTGCATGCAGAGCCACTGCTGGACGACGGACTGGCGGAAGAAGCGATCGATGGGCAAGGCGACGCACAAGAGAAGCGGCCCTTATCCCATTTCGGTTCGCCTGACCTCATGCGCTGGTTTCTAGCCGAAGAGCGCGAAGAGCGCCTGCTGAGAGAGCTGTTCGGCACATCAAGGGTAGACATTGCGCCTGGACTGTCACCAGTGAGTTCTTGTGTGGGCGCACTGAGGTCTAGAGAAGCCTCGGCCTTAAGTAGCATGTCGAGGGCGCTGTGTGAGAGGGATGACGTCGGAAGAGTAGCAGACATGGACAACAACGCTGAGTCAAAAGTCTCGTTATGCGGTCTGCGCCCAGATAAATTGCCACGGGGAGAATGCGGGGCTTCCGCATTGTAGGGTAGAAGAGATTCAACCTCGCAGTCCAGGTTGTTTTGTACTGCGGAGCGAGGAGAAAAGAGGCTTATGCTACGACCGCGAGGTGATTCTGGCATGGAATTTGTCAACCACAAACACAGATACCAAGGGAATGAAATCAAAAAATCGTCGTTTTTAGTCCCGCCGGATTAATAGTAATGAGAGCTATTGTGGCGACTCACCACCCGTATTTTGATTGGCTGGTTGCCATGTCGGAGAAGCCTTGTGGAGCTCGGTGTTTGTGATGGAGGCAAACGTGTGCGCCTTGCGTGAGCCACGAGGTGTCTGTTTGCTGCACAGGAAAGGAGACGTGCGAGGCGAACAGAAAGTCCGACCAGCGGAATAGTGATGGGAGCCATCCGTTGCAGAGCAGTTGATGCGACCGAGGACGGGTGGGACATCCGTGATTATGCTCAACGACATCGCTCAGCTATGTCGGGGGAGTGCAGTAGTAGCAGCAGAGATGGCGCATATTATACAGCTATAAGCACTGGCCGGTCACGTTTCGAATACAACTTCTTTGAGTATCCAGGTCTGCCCCGTACAGCCCACATATGTGACATGAATGTTTCATGGGAAAGATTGTTCCCTATCGTGTAGCAGTGACGTACGAGTCCCTGACGCGATCGCTGACATCGAGGGAGTTGTCGTATGTCGCTTGTGCGGACGGCCAGTAGCTTGCAAAATGTTAGTCTTGACAAACGTCTGAGGTAGGCCGACTCCAGTGGATCACAGACACGTTGTCGTAATTGACCGTCGGTCTTACACGAAATTGACCGCTGGTCGCTGGACAAACCCCGCCCATTTGGCGAGTTTCAAATTGTACTTGCGCGGCGAGTCCGAGGGTTTTAGTGCACACCGATGATCAAGCTCGTCTCTGCTACCTCTCGTTCTGCACCAGCCGACCATTTACGGGTCATACAATCGTTTAATGACCAATTTTGGCCTGAATCGTGAAGGTAAAACGCAGTGTGACTTCTGCTGGATTGGAAATGTGAGTCGATCAATGGTGAGCCATTCCTATGGGTTATACGGATTTCGTGTGGGCGATTTTGACAGCTGTAGTTTAACCAGAGTCGACCCCGTCCTCATGCACTGGCCATTGAACCGTTCCACGTCAAGTTTACCATGAACACCCCGGTGATACTCACATTTTCCCATGGAATTGTGCCACTTCTGCCCTGCAGCTCCGTCGAATGTTGCTGGGTCCGTAGAGTCGACTGCGGTGGAGGAAGAGAAGAACAAGTGAACATCACATCAAACACGCACGCCGCTCGTTCAAGTGGCGTGGGCGGACCACACGGCCGCCGATCAACCCGGAAGCACGGACGGTGGCACAATCCACCCAACAACTCGAGGATCATGCGTCCCCAGTGGTACTATTTCTGGAGGGCCACCGTGCGGACATCCATGGCATACCCGGATCACGATGGTCGTTTGTCCATACCTTACATGGGACGTCATTCTTCGTGCTCGGCTGACCCGCGGGGCATGCAATCAATTCGGGCACCGACTATCGCTGTCAGCGCAACAAGTGGGACTACTACGACAGTGACGCAGTATGGCATTCTAGCTGTCATTTCCCGAAAGAATCTTCCCGAAGAAGGGGGAGAACCAGTGGTCATACTTCGCCCGGAAACCTCAAGTACATCGGGAGGTGTGCACGCACCAAACCCAAGGGTAGGATCTCATATGGAAGCGACCCGCATGACTGGGCGAATCCAACTGGCCTGCGTAGCCCGGTCGGGCGAATCCTATTGGCCTGCGCATCGGTCATTGTTCGCATCTCACCGTGTCCATGCGTATCTCCCGAGTACCCCGTGTGATGTTCATTCTAAGAAACACCAGCGGAGGACAGCCCGTATCCATTCGTAGTGTGACCGTAAATTTCCTCATCGGAGACTTGGATCGTCACTCTGCTTCAGTTCCCCATGCCGATTGTTGTGGTAAGCATCCGTTTTGAGTTCCCCGAAAATTTCCTGAACATTCCCGATCTCAGTGCGTTGACTTAACAGTACAAGGTGAGTGGAGTCGGGACCTGCGTTCATTGGGTAAATTACCAAGTCAATGACAGTCCATCGGAATATTGTACCTAAAGTCGACATCCGCCCGATTGTTATCCGCGACAAGATAGCTAATACGCCATAGCCGCTGTATACATTCGCGTTGCTAGAGGGCGTCGCTCGATCTGAT
>QFEI01000257.1:1360-16413 GCA_003316145.1 Neoboletus magnificus | reverse complement strand
CCTTATTCCCTTGGGTTTGATACCTACCTACCCCTAGTCTTAGTTCTTGGTCTTGAGGATCTACTATCTCCCTACACCACCCCCTGGTATTGCTTTAGGGTTGTTTCATGAACCAATGCAAACATCTGTTCCCCTCTTGCCTGCCATGGCCTTGATTAACTTGACATCCGCCTTTTCTAGTGGTGGCAAATGTCCTTTCTTAGCAATCTCACCAAAGGAAATCACCTCTTTGAAGGAGATCATATCACCATTATTGCTATTTTCACACCTTGCTTTGGAGGTGTTCTCTCAATTGCAAAATTCCTCTGTCGTCAGTTCAGTCCCCAAGTCCAAGCACTCGCAGGTGTCTGGAAGAGGGGAGAAGCAGACCTCCTTGGACATTGTCACCATCAACATGATTGATAGCTTGATCTGCAATCTCACCAACTCAATTTCAACTACTTTTTTCAACAAGCTGTCCATTGTTTGCACTGCTACCAAGCAACTATACAACATCCAGGATCTCTCCTCTGAGCAGATCATTGCAGTTGCAGAGTATTATGAAGCAAAGGCATTCATTTTTCTCAGCTCCACTCCAACAAACACAATATGTACATATAATGAATTCTCCATTCTTTTTCTGTTGTGGACATTGCCTGATTTTATTAGCTTTGTTTTTTGTGTCTTTCAAGATACAGTTATGTTGTGTTCTGTATCACAAATTCTCTGTACTTTTCACACTGTTTGAAGAGGACAATCAATTGTGTTGTGCTATGAAATACATGTGGTTGATTGTCTGCAATCAGGCTAAGTGATTGATCCAGTATTGTATCATGTCCATAGGTACTCCTAAATCCACTGATATTTGCTATTCCAACAAATCTCAGCACTTGTGTTTCTTGAATGACTGCTTTATCAGCATCACACGAAACCACTAACATTGTGATACAATAATACAAAGTACATGTTAATATCACCAATATTGCATGATCATGATGATCTTGGTGAATATTCATTCTCATTCAGTGTCACTGTCATTGACATCGCCAAAAGTAGCACATTCTTTTAACACCCGCTTGTAATCATCCCACATTGCTTGGGCAATGTCATCTCGCTTTCATCTGAGTGATGCATTGTCCAGTGCATCCACATCTATACTCACATCCTGACCAACTCCATTTCCCATTACTGGATTAACATTGCTGTTGTCGTTATCTATATCTGACTCCTCTTCTGACTCAGACTGAGATTCATTGGCATCACTTGGATTGTGAGTACATATAAAGTTATGAAGAGTGCATAGTGCTGCAGGCAGCTGGACCTGGTATCCCATGATAAACTCGCACAGAAGGAGCAGGACATGCAACTGGCTCTTCAATACTCCAAATATCCATTCAATTACATTTCAAGCGGATGCATGTCTCAAGTTGAACAACTCCTTCTTGTTTTTAGGGCTGTAGGTGTGACTGATGATGAGCTACCATGCTCGGTGGTGAGAGACTTACCACGTACTAGCATGGCCCCATTCTGCAAGGTGGTAGCAGGCTTCACAATATGGGACAAGTAGTTGTGGACATAGTGGGTATCCTGCATCCGTGAGCAGATACTTTCCTGGTGCAATGTGAAGATCCATCAAGATCACACTGTTGAAGATGCGAGCATCTGTTGTGGATCTCTTCCAGCCAAGAAGACAGTATGTAAAGTTCAAGTTGAAGTTGCTAACGAAGAGACTACTTTGTGAGAAAAAACTCTTTTGATTGTAAAAGGTTGAGCAGAGGTGTGTTAGAGGTGACACCGGCAAGTGGCTCCCATTCATCATGCTGATGGCATTGTGGAAATATGGAAAGAATTTCAGATTATGTCAGATCTTCGAGGAACAAGAGCTTGCTGGAGAAAATATAATGTATCTGGGATAAAACAGTGCATCGGAAAGAACACAAATGATTTTTTGAGGTAACTATAGGCATTGAGTTGGAAAATAGGGTTGAATGTTAATAACACATGATGCACTTGGTAATTGTATCGTTTGAGCACTGAAAACACTCACCAACATGCTAGACTATGAGACCAGTGACTGAAATGTACAATATGATCACTACTTGCTCTTTGAGTGTGACATGGTCTGAGTCGTGAAGGCTGATCTCACAGAGTTCAGTGAGAAGATGTAAAAATGCCTCCTTGTACATCCCAAGCTTACAATGTGTTATGGTCCTAACTATCACAAGGTCTTTGCAAGACTTAGTCGGTTTCTTTTTCTTTCTTATCTGATCTTATCTGATCACATGACTGACCATCTAATCTAATCTTTCATATTCACACAGTCAAGATTCATATCCTCTGACTTTAAACACTGAGTCCTTGCACTTAGAGACTGAAGTACACTTTGTGCCTTAATATCTTCTTATTTAGACATATTATTCCCATGACTATTTCCGTGGTGTGCATGTCTTCTTTTCATTTCCATCCTGTGCAAGGCTATTCCTCACAGCTCTTATTAATTTCCATCTCTTCATTTCCATTATTCATAGCCTCAAAGGCTATACTTAATCTCCATCTAGAAAACTCTCATGAAGGCAACCCCTGACTGTTAGGGCACAGGGTATGACCATAGATGACCATGTATCTATAGATTAGGTACAAACATGTACAAACTCTAGTATAGTATATAAACCCCAAGGGCTAGACAGATAATCTCCAGTCTAGTTCTCTTGATATTTCCCCTTGAGTTCCACTCTTGAGTGCTTGAAGCATTTTCTTCCATACCTCTTTCCTAGTATTCTTGGTGATTGCCTAGAGTTATCCATTAGGATTTCTTGGGTGTTTCACAACGTATACATTCTGAGTGGCCACCTATAAGCTCTCTGACCCATTTATGTCCTGTAAGGATCAAGATGTGATATGGGATTGGGTCTTTATCGGGTTTCTGTGGGTTTAAGATAATATTAAAAAGTGTGACACAAAGGAACTGGATGATTGTGAGAATATCTTGTATAGTTTTTCAACAGGCTTCATCTGAAGGAGATGGTATGGCAACAAAACCACTCAATGATCAGGCAAAGTATTACAGTTTGATTACACAGTCCAAACTTCACCCTCTGCTTTGATGGCCAGTGGAGAAGCCGAGCACACACACTGCAAAAACAAAGATGTACATCCTTGGTTACTTTCAAAGTAGCAGTCCTGTCTAGGCTCTTAGGGTTGTTTCACCTGGTCAAATCACAAGAATACCTACCTGTGAGGTCAGTGGACAGTATGTATTATCTGGACACACTGCTGCAAGAGATGCAATGGAAATTTAATTGCAAGATGGAAAAAGCAACAGTAGTTATCCAATGACCTTTGGATATATTCCAGGAGAGTAGGGGATTATTGAGCAGACAGTGGGTTGGTGTGCATGGAAGTAATGATTTTATAGTAGACAACAGCTCTGTGATCAGTCTAAGTAATTGATCTAGTATTATATCACAGCTGTAGATATACCTAAATCCACCAATATTTGCTACTCAAATAAATTTCAGCACTTGCATTGCTTTGAATGAACTGGCTGGATCAGCATCACACAAAACCACCAACATCATGACACAAGGATACAAAGTATATCTTAATATGGCCAATATTGTATGATCAAGATGATCTTGGTGAATATTAGATATACAAAAGTGGTAATAATTTTGTATGAGTAAATGCACATGGTAAGACAGAAACCAATCATAACTGTTATATTATTTGTCACATCCATAGGACATCCACTCAGAACATATCTTTGTAACATTTTTTATTATTGACATGTTTATGGAAAAAGGAAAATGCAAACTGTTGGAGAAAACAAGAAAAAAGAAGGAGCCAGTTGAAGTCACTTTGACATCAGCCACCATACTGGAGATATGACTTGAAACATACTATAATTTGAAACAGAAGAGTCACACAGCTTTCCTAGGTTATGCAAAAATAGATGTCTTTGAATTTGATTTCAAGTTTGGGTTGTACAATTCATAACAACTCAACCATGTTGAAATGAAAAATATACTTGATTTGTTCAACAACAATGGGCTTGATCAGTTTTCTATCAGATCCACCATCTCCATTATTGGTCCTGTGGATATCATCAACATCACAACATTGCAAAAAAAATATTCCCATCAATTTGATTGATCAACACAGATCACACTTGCCAGTTCTGAAGCTCAACTCAGATGATGATGATAGAGTTCATGAGATCATTGCTGCTGGGGGGCATTACTATCATACTGCATTAATGGAATGGGTTAAGCAGAATGAAAGCCAAGTGAAAAAGGCTCAGCTCATATGACATGAACTCAAGAATCACAAGGACTACCCAGCACTGATCAAGGAGGTCGAAGATGCAAAGACTAAATATGAGATTGTTTAACTGATGGTGAACATGTACAGATTGTGGATAGTTGCTGTGTATAATAAAGATAAGCTATGTCTATTTGCAGCCATTGAATGTATACAATCAAATTTTGTAGTGAAAGTTGATGATTGACTCAGAGTACATTTGTCAACAAATTGGTGGTAGTACAGCTATGTGGAGACAACCAAGGAAGGAATAGTACAAATGTTTTGGATGCTGAAATTCAATGGAGAAAGATAATGAGATTGTCAAGTGAAGTCTGGTTCTTGCTTTCAATCACACTTGTACAAAATCTGGATTTTGCTTCAACAAGATTTCATAGGAAAGCTACTGGACATGATCATTAACATCCCATCAATCCATTACATTCATGTTGTTATGTTTTCTTTCTTCTTACTACATTTATGGCCTTATTTTCCTTTTCATCTGATTACTCACTCCACCCTTGTCATCATCCATTCCTCTTGTATCTCTCATTTTCTTTGTAATCAAGTTGACATCCTCCATACACCATCTTGTTTTATTTCCATTTTATTTTCATTTTTATTTATGTTTGCCCTAAAGTACACTGGGTCATACTGAAATCTAACGTTGATACCATGTAACACAAGCTAGATCTTACCTTCCTACTTGTATACAATCCCCTCTCTTCACCTCGAAACCTCAGAAAGCCTCAGTGTTGCTTGAAGACCCTTCTCGCTTTCAAACCTTGGCTTATCACCTTGGGTCATCAGTCCCTTGCAATCCTTCGTCTCCATTGTCTAGAAATCCCCTTGATGACCATCTTCATCCATTGTACAAGAGGGAGTTACCCCAGTCAATGCTTGACTGAGAATCCTTACATGTTGAGCTCCTTTACCTACTGAAGGTCTATGTTCACTTCCTAACCATGGACCGAGCATAACACATGTGGACATCTTCAAAATGAGCATGCTCATGCAAAACCTCCTTTTTGAACATGGAGGAGTAAGTGGTCATTTTGTTTAAATGCAACACATTCATTCATCTTCATAGCTACTTGCAGCACTCATCATTTCTCTCAAGTAACAGTTCCAAATGTGCTTCAACATGATTGAATGGAGCTCATTGGAAGTAGAACAATATTTGCACATATTGGACAATCCTTCCTTGAACCAGCAGGTGATAGATGATTTGTAATTTTATCCAAGTCAATACATTGAATGTCTTGTCCTTGACAAAAAACCAATCAAGAAGACCATCATGGACAAAGTGAGAAAAGAATTGGATTTTATCTATATTGATAAATTGGGCAATGGAGAACTATGAGAGTATTTCAGCATATCATTAAAGATCTGGACTGACTAATATGAGGAGCATGCAGAATCTATCATTGAAAAGCTTAACAACATGCATACAGCAATGGAAGTGGATGAATGGTTTGAAACCATAAGTGACAATATTAAGAATGCATGGTGTGATTGTGCCTTGAAGGCCAAGCTGATTCTCCAAATCCTGAACCTCCTGCTCAGTCCAAAATTCCTGCCATTCATGATGGCTTCTGTGTGGAACATGTTGTCTCAATAGCTAAAATACATACCAAAGTTTTTTTTTTGAGGTAAGCATAGTGATCTATTGTGCTGCATTGACTGTTTTTTTGGCCAAGATTCACAAACCATGCAAATCTTGGCAAAACATAACCACATACTGTATCAAATCAACTACTTCATTTCACTGATATTCTATTCCTTGTCTCATCTTGGGGTTTTCTGTGGTTCACATGACTCTTTGTTAATACATATGCTAGACATCGTCATGATACAGCCCACCTGTTTACAACTACAAGATAGACAGTGGGACTTGGAAAATTGGATATGTGACTGTAGAGATAGTACATGCATTCCATGGACATTCAGACATACAATCAGATCACATTCACGATGCATTTTAAGCAATATGTATTTTGTTCAACATATTGTGTTAAGATTCACTACATTTATAGACTATTTGGACTCTCATGCAGGATTTTAGGGTATTGTTACAGATGGAGGAAGAATTGTTTGATGCACAAATACCAATCTGACCCAACATGTCTTGATTTGTCAAATAATTTATGCTATTGAAAGCGGACAACAAGCTGATCATGAACATTGAAATACCAAAGTTGCCTGCAGACCAATCGATTATGGTTGCAAGGCAACCAGGTAATATAAATGGTACATTGTATATTAACATTATTTCCATTGTCTCAAACTGTGCTTTCTAGCATTACATATATAGATAACTTCCTTCAAAAGGAATTACAGTCCGAAGTGGTCGTGTTTGATTCTGTTGCAAAAGACATCTTTAGAGACCAATGGTAACAGTCCATAAACAAGGGCTGGATGGACTGATAGTCGAAAACTATTCTTTTCAACAAAGAACCTTATAGATTTCTATGTGTATTGAAACCCCTGGATTTCCATATGATCCAATGGGAGAAGACATCCAGTGGCAGTAAGTCCAGATTTTGCAAGGAGATGATCACCATCACAATTGTCAAATATTGCATTCTATACAGATATCATGTCACACTATCGTTAAATGTAAACAGTACTGCAGCACACATATGATTACTATTGGAATCTCTCATCTCTTCAATGGTTGGAAGAAACAAAGGTCACCCACCCACATCTAACATCTTCATTATCAGCAATAAACTCACATGGCTGGATGAGATCGATGTTAATACTACACACGCCATGCAAACCGAATTCAATTTCAAGATGGCAAATAGTCAGGTGACTATCATAATCTAGAAGAAGCAGGATCTTGAATCCATCAAGAAGTTCATGTATGCCATCAAATCATATCCATCTCTATGGGATCTGGACAAGGTCAACTCAGACAAGCCATCCAAGATGAACCCCATTTGCCAACAACTTAATCTGTGTATGAAGAGCCTAGTGAAAGTAAGTCACAACACATTCACAGAATGAATCTGACATCCTCCATCTCATCCCACTATACATAGGCCACTATTTGCAATGCATATGTGAGCCAATATGATGAAGATTTGAATAACATTCTTGCCAATGAAACTCTCCTGAATGAAGCTGAAAAGCTGTTTGACATCCTCATTACTAGCCAATCTCTCATGGACAACAATCAGGCATTAGCAGAGAAATCTGTCATCACATCCTTTAGGTGTCTCTTTTCTGCTTCAGCCAACCAGGATGTTCTCAAGTCCCTTGGATTTGTTATTCCATGCATGGAGAAGACAAGATAGATGTCTATCCATGAGCTACTGTTTTTATTCCATTTCCACATGGATATGCTAACTATAAACACACACCAATGCAGATAGATTATCCCTGCATGCCTATGTATTCAGATCTATGACTGGACTGTCATGTACATCTATGGTAACATCAAAGACATCATTTGTGTTACCATCCCACATGCCAAACTATGTCACAAACCGACAGATCACATACCTTGATACTATCAATGAGGACAGCAGATATAAGTCTGCTCCTTCTTCAAACACACAAGGCATATTGGAGAGTGATGGAGACTTCAACACCACATCAATCAGGGACCCTTTTGACCCAGACTTCATGCAGAAACTCTAGCAGATGAATGTGGGTCACAAGATAGCTAGTAGAAACTCAAGGTCAGTGGCATCTGTTTTCACCACTCATTTCTCTGAGGTTTGTAGAACATAAAAATCTTGACCAAATCACACTCAAGTATATATACTCAAGTGGTTCTTGTATTGGTGTACCACTGGACAGTCTTGTATAACCATGCTATCATTTTTGCCAGGATGATACTTGTCTGCACACCTCAGCAATTTATCATTCTGTTTGCATTAACAATAAAGCTAATATGTGTCTTTATAGACATTAATGGGATGCAAGTCAACAGTGCATTCTACCCATTTTATTCATCTTTGTTACAATACCCTAATGCTATTTTATTTCTGTTAAAGAATCAGAATATTATGACAGAACAACAATCCACTTAACCAATTCATACTCATCATATGCATCCAATGTCCTTCTTTGCTCCTCATGGTATTGCTGTTTGTCCTTTCCCATCAGTGGAATTGTCATCCCATCCCATGTCTATACTGTCTCACTCCAGAAACACATTCCAGCCACTGAATATTCCTTCAGAATCTGGTAACAAATGCTCCCCCACATCTCCATCCTCCAACACAGTACTTTTTCATCAGTCACACTCAACCATTCTCATATCTAGTATTTTACACTAACTTCTATTCTAGCTGAATGTGCAGCCTCCACCACCAAACAATTTCACATTCATGGTGTCAGCCAGAGATCCAAATACAGATTACTGACCAGATCAATCACATGTGATAAGCAAAAGAAGAGAGCTGTTGAGGTGGAGGATGATGTTGAGATGGACACATCTAGAAATAGTGATGATGAGATCAATGACAAGACTGTTGACTTTATAAAATATACCTGATCTAACTTTTTCTGCAATTCATATGTGTCTGCTTATCATTTGTGTTGTCTGCCACTTTATGTTTGTATGTATATCATCACATCAAATACATATGTCTAATAATCTACTCTCCCATATCTGTATCTGCATCCTATTCCTTGGAAGTGTTATCCACTGGAAGTGTTGAAAGTGTTAGCTGCTGAAAGGGTTGCATAACCATTGGAAGTGTTGGAAGTACTGGCTGGTGGAAGGGCTGTCCAGCCACTAGAAGTGTTGGAAATGTTGGCTGGTGGCAGTGTTGACAAGTGAAAGTGTTGAAAATGGTTAGATGGAAGCCTTGGATGGAAATCTTAACAAGTGGAAATATTAGATGAAAGCAATGGCAGATGAAAGCATCAGAAGCATTGCCAGGTGAAAACATTAGATTGAAGCCTTGACAGATGGGGTTGTCAGAAATGTTAGAAGCATTGGCAGGTGGAAGCATTACACAGCCACTGGAAACATTGACAGAGTGGAACATTGGAAGTGTTGGTAGATTGTTAGTTTAGGTTATATTGGCAGGATGCAAATATTCAAAGTCATATAAAATAGTCAAGCATCTTACATATGCACTTGTTTTCAAGTTGGTTAGATTTTTTTTTATCCACTGATATATCAATTATTCTGATCATCTGTTAAGATTACAGTATTTTAACTTTGTTATACATTATTCTCACATTTATAATATATGATATCATAACACTCATAAGATAGCTAGAATAATTTTAAAGTAGAGTTTTAAAATAATCACATATAATACATCTCTCATGAAAATGTATGAGCTTTTCTCTCACTTTCCTACTATCATGTTCAAGTGCACTATCTCCATTCTCAGATTTGATTCCAAGGGTGTTTACAATACTCATATCAGAAAATATATCCCACTATCTACCTTTATGACCCGTACTGGATTGCAGATTACAGTAGAAAAATATAAAGATAGGATATTTATATCTTATTATTCTAATCCTGGCTATCGCAAGCCTACAGGTTATTCTACCACAGATTTCTTTGGAAAACACAGGAGAAATATGCAGTCTATCTGGATTGGACCAAACAAGAGTAAACAAGATATATATGTAAAGGTAAACTTAAGGACATTCAATACAGCAATTGTATTACTTGTTTGACAACACATTATGAGATTGTCATTGATTCATCCAAGAGTTCACTGCTGAATTTGAAATCACCCAATGCTGTCATGCTGTCTCCCCTTCCATTTTCTGCCCAAGCAACATTTACAACATGATCATATCTCCTAGCTTTTTGATGTTAAGTTTATTGGATTACTTGTTGTACTAGATCCAACAGCATCCAAGTCTCTACTTCTTATACTCATACTTGATTTCTTTGCACTGACCTGACATTGTTGGGTTGACCTGGACAATGCTTATCAAATAATATTAAAAAGTATAAAAAAGAAGTGTACGATTGATTCCTGATATAAATAAGAATTCTTGGCTATATTTGACTGCCTTTGGATGCATCTTTGTCCATGTTACTACAACTCACCAGGAAAGCCAAGAATTTATTTGAAGTACCTGAGCTATAGATACTACACTCTTGTTTGTGGCATTTGAAGAGGCAATAAACTTGTTTATAATACCTGAAAGGGTAATTCTCCTGTTTCTGGTACTTGAAGAGGCAATCAACTTGTTAATAGTGCCCAACAAGGTGATTATCTCATTTGCAGCACTTAAAAAGGTAATCAACTCATTTGTGTTACTTGTAAAGTTATATACCTTAGTTATGGCACTTGAAGAGTGTTGAAAATGCAAGCTTGGGCACTGCCCAATTAAACACAGCAGTATCTCTTTTCTTTGTATCTTTAAGATGTTTAGGAAATTGACATGATCATATCTTGATTCTTTGTTCTTCATAACTGTCCAATACTTAGGTCTTATTTTATATAGTGTTTAGTAGTGCCTCATACCTGCTATTGGTCCAAGCACACCATTGTATACTTTGTTTTGTTCTTGCAATATACTACAACAAATTTCATATATATAGATAATATCTTGCAGACACATTCTCAATCCATTGCCTTATAGTACAGAATGACTGAGGTAAGCTAGATCCTTTTTGTATAATCTATCTACAAAGAACTAACAGCAGTATAGTTGCCCTATGATAAGTGAGTATACGAGTCTGTTGCCTTATCACACACAATAACTGATTGTTATTTGATAGCTGTCATGCACTCATATTCATCCTTTAAAGAGCTGATTTTCTTATTTGTTGCAATTGAAAATGCAATTAACTCATCTATGTTGGTTGTAAAGTTATTTGCCTCAGTTGGAATAATACCAAAGTCTGGAATGATGTTGCTAACTGCAATAATGTGAGCT
This sequence comes from Neoboletus magnificus, assembly GCA_003316145.1. Classification (NCBI taxonomy): domain Eukaryota; kingdom Fungi; phylum Basidiomycota; class Agaricomycetes; order Boletales; family Boletaceae; genus Neoboletus; species Neoboletus magnificus. Next base: position 5,259 of record QFEI01000257.1, on the reverse strand, counting down.
TTAGAAGATGTGGTTTATATACAACAATGATTTAGAAAGTGATTTTGAAATCAAAAACTTGGCTTATTATGTGCCAGTGGTAGCAAGATTGTTGCTTCTCACAGCACTCCCAATTGATTGTGGAGTAGACTCCAAGGTGGTCAATTTAACCAGGCATTTTGAAGTTATGGAATCCATGTTGATTCAGAGATCCAGGGTAGACCTTCAGAGGAGAGGTCAAAAACTTGTCTTATCACAAATAGTGGATGCTGAACATGCCATAGTCTAAATGGTATAAGTCACAGCTTCTTCCCACACTGGGACATAATCAGACAAAATGAAACAACAACTTCACTTAAGAAATATATAGGTGGCACCTGAGAAGGGCATGGTCATTGTTGAGGCCAGCAATGAGGAAAACTTGATATAAATATTATTATTAATGTGGCCATTGACTTTTTCCAGGCTATTTCCTAGCAGGCTGGAATGCAAGAAACAATTCTGACTTGTTCACATATCTAGGTACTTATGTAATCATGTGACTTCCAATCCAGAGTTTCCACAAAATAGTACCAGTTCTGATTAATGATAAGAATGTCATCTGATGTGCCTGCTACCAGGTGATTTCACCCCAGGTGAAAAAACTTCTGGATGGGCTATATTCAGTTCCTACTGTATGCTGGTGGACAAAGTAGGACTTTAGCTCTTCATGTGATACATCTGACAATATTGCTATCTTTACAGGCCAACATGGCATGGCCAACAATGAGCTCTTATCCTTTGAGTGGCTCTGAGAGGTGGAAAGGTGAGGGCCATACAGCATGTTTACAAGGTTGATATACAAGTGGGGGTTATTCTTGTTGCCCATTCAGATAGGCTGTGGTCTTGGGGCATCATAGAAAAAACATTCTTGTGCTGGCTTTGCATCAACAACAAATGCTAGATCATGAAGCAGGTGAAGCAGTTCTTTTTTGACCCAACAAGGCCAAGACCAACTGGTAGCTGATTTCTTGGCCCTATAGCAAGAAGATGGGTGTATTAGTTGACAAGCATACAGTGTGTGGTGGGTTTACACAAATGGTTTTCCCCATTTCAGTAGATATACAGTAAATAGCAATAAAAGACTCTATTGCTTTATATTCATAGGAAATGGGAGATACTACTCTTGAAACACTCAAAAAGCTCAATAAGAGAACTCTAGGCAGACACCAGTGCAACTAGGAGAAGATGAGGAAGGAAATGCTACTATGCTCAGAAATGGATCTCAAGAGGAAAATCCAAGAAAACTAGACTGAAGTTTATTTATCTAGCCCTTGGGGTTTATATACTACTCTAGGGTTTGTATATGTTTGTATCTAATCTATAGATATGTAGTTGTATATAGTGATACCCTGTGCCCTAATGGTCAGGGGTTGCCTTTGTGAGAGTCTTCTGAATGAAGATTAAACATAGCCATAAAGGCTGTGTGAAATAGAAGAGAAGAAATGGAAATTAAAAGGGCTGTGAGGCATAGCCTTGCATAGGAAGGAAATGAAAGAAAGATGTGCACAGCATGGAAATGATCATAAGAAAAATATAACTATAAAAGAAATTATTAAGATACAAGATGTGCATCAGTCTTTAAAGGCATGTTATAGTCCAGTTACTGTCACAGGTCTTTGCAAGACTTAGTCATTTCTTTTTCTCTTTGCTCTTATCTTATCAGGTCACATGACTGAGCATCTAATCTAATCTTTCATCTTCTTATAGTCAAGACTCACATCCTCTGATTTTAAATACTAAGGCAATGTCCTTAGAGACTGATGCACACTTGTGCCTTAATATTTCCTTATATAGATATATTGTTCCCATGATAATCTCCATGCCGTGCATGTCTTACTTTTCGTTTCCGTCCTGTGCAAGGCTATGCCTCACAGCTCTTTTTAGTTTCTGTTTCTTCATTTCATTTCACACAGCCTTGAAGGCTATGTTTAAGGTAACCCCTGACTGTTAGGGCACAGGGCATGACTATATATGACCCCATATCTATAGATTAGGTACACATATGTACAAACAGTAGAATAGTATATAAACCCCAAGAGTTAGACGGATAAACTCCAATCTAGTTCTCTTGATTTCTCCCCTTGAGATCTACTCCTGAGCACAGCAAGTATTTACTCTTCTTTGCTTCCTACTAGTATCCCTGGTGTCTGACTAGAGTCTCATTAGAGATCTTTGAATGTTTCAGGGTGTAGCCTTAGTATTTAAACTCAAAGGGCATGAATCTTGACTGTAGAAGGTGATAGATTAGATTAGATGATTAGTCACATGATCAGATAAGCTAAGATAAGAAAGAGAAAAGGAAATGACTAAGTCTTGCTGAGACCTGTGATGGTAACTGAACCATAACAACTTTGAACACTGATTTTCTTCATGATGGTCAGTTCTGATGCTAAAATGAATAAATGAATATTACAATAATCAGTATCAATATACACTGCTCATTGGATGCTCTTCCAGCATAGAGATAACTAATGTTCCATGGAAATTGCATGCACAATCCTTTATGTTGGATACCAATATGACCAAGCTTAGTAACAGATTGGGATCTTGGATTTGATGTATGGTGACAAATCTATCAATGCAGATTCAATCCTGTGTCTCCAGCTTTTGTACCCCACCATCAATCCCAATTTGTATGATGGCTCTATAATGAAGTTTCACACATGGTGAGCTGGATCTCTCATTGAGAAAGGCCTCGCCTAATCAATTCTGGTGTTGTTGGTTTGGCATATTTGATTTGGTATATGAAGATGCTACTTTACCTTCATACATATTATGCATATAGTGGTGCAAAAAAGTGTCCCAATGTTAGGCTATTTTGAAAAGACTTGATATTTGAAAAGGAAGCAAAAGAAATTAGCAATAAACTGTTTAGGGTCATTAATAGTCCTGACCCTTCCCTGAATATGAGCTATTAATCTTGTGATTTAGCTGTCATGTGATTATAATATGACAATTTTAGTATTTGGTATGCCCTCTCTTTGCTTTTATGACTGCCTCTAGCCTTCTAGGCATGCTCTCTATCAAGCTTTGACATTCCTTAACCTCTATCTTGCCCCATTCCATTTCAATTCTCTTCCAAAGCTCCCAAACCCCCCTAGGTGGTGTTGCATGGCCATCGAGCTTTTTTTTGAGGATTTGCCAGAAATGCTCAATAGGATTAAGATCTGGGGATTGTACTGGCCAATCAAGGACCTTGATTCCTTGAGATTCCAGCCATTTCTGGGCCCTTTTAGAGATGTGCTTTGGGTCATTATCTTGTTGAAAGATAATGCTTTTCTTAGGAATTCCAGAATTGTCCATGGTGGGAAGCAGATTATCCTCCAAAATGGAGACATACTGCTCAGCATTCATCCTCCCTTCTACCTCTGCAAGGATTCCCACTCCATTCCATCCCATGCATCCCCAAATCATCAAGGAACCTCCTTCAAACTTTACTATACCTTGTACTTTCTTGTTTTGTAGGGACTTTCCTGTCACTTTCCACACATATTTCCTTCCATCTGACCCAATTCTGTTGACCTTGGTCTCATCTGACCAGATAACCCTGGTCCAGTCCTCCACAGTCCAATGTTGATACTTCAGAGCAAAGGCCAATCTGTCTTTCTTGTGCTTAATAGACAGGAGTGGCTTCTTTTTCTTGACAACAGCCTTGAGAGATGCAGACTTGAGTACATTGCGAACAGTTTGGCAAGAGACAGGAGAGAAGAGGGCAGAATTGATACAATGGATTGCCTGAATAGCATTTTCAGCCTTGCCAGAGGTAATGCTAGAGACAATTCTCCTCTTGTTAGCAGAAGAGAGCTTGGAAGGACATCCCAATCTGATGTTTTCCTTGCCTGGATGGATTTCCTTGATGACTCTGGCCACAGTAGACT
>QFEI01000253.1:25341-52347 GCA_003316145.1 Neoboletus magnificus | reverse complement strand
ATCAGCGTTGCCGTGGAAAATGAGTTTCTCCACCGCGAAAGGCGGAATGCGATCGCGAACCTGCTTGGGTACTAGGTGTGCCGGTCACGTCGGAAGTCCTATTTGTGCCCCCCCCTTAGATGGGCTGAGATCCATGAATAATTGAGCTATTTTTTTACGAGTTGGATCCTGTCTGTTTACAAGAGTTTGACAGAGATGAGTGTTTGGGTTCGATGGGCCGGATGATAATCGAGTGTCATCAAGATGAATCGAATAACCCATTACAAGTTATTTCGTCTAAACAGCGGGTGACAGTGCGGTGAATGAGTATAAATGAGCCATTATCGATGTGCAAGCATGCTCGCCACAGACGGAAGGTTGGCCTTTTGACCAGTACACGAGGCTCCGGGGCAGACGTCACGTTTCACCCATCCCGCAACGAGGCTTGCACCATTGTCTACGATGTTCAATCAGGTCCCTGAATATAAAAGAACAGGAATGGAAAAGGTACCAACGTGTCCGTCTTTATTGGATGTTTACAGTATCTTGACGTCTTCAGATAAACACATGTCCTGTCACTCAAAGGGCGGACACTCAGCGGGTACCTACTAATTACTGCGGGCTTAGTTCTCTGGGGCGTGTGTGATCGACCATGTTTGCCCTTGTACCACCGGGGTACTATGCTGTGCCGTGATACGGTGGATCCATCACAATCGTCACATGAAGTGCCACTTTCACCATTTCCCCTGCTTTCTGGTATCCCTTTTCGACGCTCCCTTACAGGTGTTTGGACTGAATATGATGCGTGGTGTTTCATGTCACTATGTCAGTCAAGCGGTGCGTTGCATGTACATACATCGCGCCGAACTTCCGGACAGGTGGGTATTCGGGTATCTCTCGTTTCGTATGTTGGGAATGAGACGTCGTTCACCCACTGCAGACCCGAAGGATGTCGATTTCAAAAGAGTGATAATGGAAATCCATGCGGGATTACGCTCAACTGATATCATGTGTGCACGGCAGTGTGACTCTTCAAATTCGTGCCACCTGTCTGGTCCGTCGTCCGACCGATAAAACGGTGATTCCGCGCTCGCCGGGGGATACCACATCAGGTTGTTTCATCCCATATATAGGAAAGGACGACAGATCAGATGCGGACACGGGCAGAAGTGCATCGTGTGTGCATAGCGACATGCGGGCTGGGTTCAAATTGGAAACATTGCATATGTCCTTGTGACTGGTTGGAGTGACGCCGCGCAAACGTTTAATCCGACTTTCAAATGGGTTCTCCTTTTCGGGTTCGCTGGCCTCGTTAGAGAGCAAACGGGAAAGCATGAATGATCAGCGGAGCAGGGTTTGGTTCAACAAGGTGTTGAGGCTTCCGACAAACCAGGGATATGAACGGCTGGCGAAAATGTGACCCACATGTAATGCAACGAGGCCTTTCCAAGCCCATCAATAAGGGAATTCGGGGCTCATCCTGACAACGGGGGAGACATGGGACCTGCGGTATCTTTTCCTTGTGTTTTGGCGCCTTCCTCCGCATCTACACGATGTCGCGGTTCCATTTGCACACAGCGAATGGGAATAGTGTTCCTGGCAAAATTTAACCAAAAGCGCGAAGAGAGCTTTATCGATGAGCAACAGGACCCTATATGGAGTGCTCAATACGATGTGGTCGAAGCGCCGGAGACGAATATGATTTAATTCTGAATGATGTAACTTAGAAGGCTTACCCATTGGCCAGGGATCATCACAGAACTGATGTTAAGGAATGTATCATGACGAACCTTGGGACCAACACGAATGGAATCCACTTGTCTGTGCAGACGCTGGGAAGTCCAGGCTGCACACGTGATTTCTATGTTCTTTGATCAAGGTATCCGTGGATACAGGTGTACTGGTACAAAATTATCCGGAGAAGGCACGAAATCTGAGTGCATAATTGTAGATGGAGGGCGACGGCGAGGCTTGAAGATCAGGACAACTATTAACCCGAAGATAATAAGCAGGAGGAGAAAAATAATCTTGCGACGACCAGTATTTTTCTGATACCTACTCATTTGATTTAGTTCATCTGAATAGTATGACGCGGGGAGCCGGGGAACGTGACATACCGGGTTGCAACATCTAGTTCCTTGACTGCTTCGGCGATATGCACCGAAGCTTGTTCAATATTGTATTCGACGCTATCTAGGAGAGTCCCTTGATCAATCACGAGAGTAGACAAATCCTTGAAAAGCTCGGCCAATGAAGCGATGGAGTTGGCAATCTCCGTCACCTCACGGTCACGAAGCCGTATATCATGTGTCTGATCAGTGTCTTGGATCTGTGCTTGCTGGAACATGAGGTGGTTTGACATGCACGAAGTGATGGAAACACTGCATGCTTACTGCTGCCTGGACATCCTCGTCGACTGCTGTCAAACCTTCCGAGCCTTTGGATGTGATCGTGCCCGAGGCAATAAGAAGGTCCTGGTTTTTGATAGCATGACCTTGAAGACCTGGTAGAGGGTGTAGAGATGAGATATGACATCACATACGGATAGCCCTAGAGCACACACGTTCCATGTATACACGCTGCTTCTTCCGGAAGGTTGAGCTAAGTTCTTGTATCCTGGCTGCAAGTCCTCTCTGTACATTTTTGGCTGCAAGGATCTCGTGCTGATTCCTGTTTGAAGGCGGAAACGTATGGTCCTCGTCTGTGCCAATGTGCTGTATCAGAGTATGGCACCGCCGAAAGTCCTAATGAAATGGAAGCCAGTGCCAATAAGTACGACGGACATGACGGAACTAGACCATGTACTCTTGTTATATCGGTAGTCGCTGTCTCGATCTCCTTCTCTTCAGCAGTCCGGTCCGCGAATCCGGGGAGAACATGCTTTGCATGGAGCTTTTCGAGGGCACCAACTTTTGTCATGGTGGTTGGTATACAAGACAACGGATATTGTATGAGGAACGCACTTTTAGCCTGGACGTTGGCAAGTATTTCCTCCACCTGGTCTGAGAGATCGACCCTATAGTTGCGTGACGCATGAGATATGGAAGCGCAGAGTTGGACGGGACAAGAATACCATTTCGGAGGCAACTGAGTGTCTAGTGAGACGTGTCTCGCACCGGAGGCTATGAGGTGCTCATGTTCGTCGCTGGCTTGGTACGGGTCGTCGTAGGACGACAGTGGACGTGAAAACCGAGACGACCTTGTTCTCGAGTCGCGATACGAGATGAACAAAAGGGTCCTCGAACGCGTTGTGGGTGATGAAGACGACGCTGCGGTCGACATTCGAGGATGCGACTATGGACAGTCGATGGTGTATGTGTCATCGGGCGTCGTAACACAAACAGACGTCAATACCGGCCGGCCCGGGGAGCACGACCGGCACTGAGCATGGTTCCACTGCTCGCGAGGGTGGAGCGCATTGACCGGGATGAGTTGTCGCACCTTGGCTGTGAGTCCGGGGAGGATGTGGGGGTGTGGGTTGAGATCCGAGAGCGAAGAGGGATGGTTTGAACGTGGGATACTCGGCCAAAGGAGTGTCATCACGTCCATCATCTTCCATCATCTTTCTCTATTTTTTATCGTCCGTCAAATCTCGGAACTCTATACGCACGTTACATCTCAATCTGGTTCGCCTCCTGCGATTCTTATCGCATCGTATCTCGTCCGATCGTTCTCTTATGGTCCTGTGACTGCGCCGACCCCGCCAACCACCCAACCACATTCCTTCATTCCACCCACTTCTCATTTTCGCTATATACGGAGCGATTGTTTGCTGAGATATAAAGTCAACCGTCACCCCGCTGTCATCCCCATCCCCACATCGCTTCTTCCTCCTGTTTCATAACCACTCACCGGTATGCTGTGCCAGCCGTTGCCTCTGCTATAACACTGACGCTCCGCCGCTACAAGCCACTCACCATCTTATCCCAATCGACGCATCCATCATGTGTAATCTCGAAACGTGGGTCTTCTTATTTGCCACGCCCTTCTTTGGATGTCTAACCCCGCCTTCTCTGCCAGCGAAGGCACAAAGCACGGTTGCGGGGTAAGTGTCTCACGCTGCTTCTTTCCCGCCGCACACGGCCTACCTGCCACGCCTCGTGCAGCACTACAGAGTGGTGAGTACCCTGCACCCTGTCAAAGAAGAGTGTCCTGACCGTCGTCAAGACTCGCAAGGTCAGAAAAATTGACTGCCAAAGCCCGTACTGTGTTCATTCCAGTCGTCATCCCCGAAACTGTTCCGACTGTCGCTGCGAGAGGGTCCGTCGTCCCCGTGCCATGCCAATGATCTACGCTCATTGTTTGCCAGTACCTTGGGCCTGACTTGAAGGAAACCATCACAAACACGACCCCCGACTACTGTACCTCGTGCCAGTACTGGTTCAAAGGCCCCGGCGCGCAACCTCGTCGATGAACCACCGATTACACGCCCTAATTTGCATCGACATCTAATGACACCGTAACTTAGAGCTACTATTGTTGTTACTCATCCATTGCTTTGTTGTACCACGACATCACTTGTATGTAAAACAAAGTATAACTAAACACGATGACGTCGTCACCATTTCACTGCCAGGCCGATGACCTCACTCTCAACGGCCCGGTAATCGGTCCGGAAAAACTCCCGTCGCCGCTGCTCTGCGCCGGTATCCATGTCCATATCCCACCGCGTCCGGGCCGCATTCTCCGGCCGACACATATCCACTTGCACCCCTAGTGCAACGTGGTCCGCGTAATCGAACTCATCTGAGCCCATCCTCGGTGAGGGCGGTGGCGTTGGCAAGTTGTGCCAGTACGCCTTCTCAACCTCTTTCGTCCATTCACGGTTCCCCCATTTTGGTACCTGCCCTGCGGCCGCATCTCCCCCCGCTGACATCGAAACTCCGTTCTCCTCCCAACTCCTCACATACCCTTCCTCGTCCCCCGTCCGCTCGGCTGCCTTGCCAATCGAGCGCAGCTGTCCACCCCCGTTCACGCACCCCCCTGGGCACGCCATCACTTCCACGTAATCATACCGCTTATCGTCCCCATTAGCCCCATTCTTCTTCGCCCTTGCTCTTATCCCAACCATGCGTCCCGCAGCACCCCTTCCAACCTGGACCCCAGCCTCCTTCCCGACCTTCCTTACCACGTTCTGCAGATTCCGGAATCCATAACACTTTGCCCCCTTGAACACGACCTCGCCGTTGCCCTGCTTGTGCAGCGTGTATTCCTCGTAGTCCGACGTGCGTACCGTTTTCACGTTGAGGTCCAGTGGTTCTGGGGAAGCGTGTTTGATGGCGGATATGAGGGAATTGAGGTAGGAACCCGAACTCGTACCCGGGTGAAGCAGCAGCCTGGGAATGTCTTCCAGGTTTGGGGCGTTGTCTTCACCTGCAACTGGAACAGAAAGATCCCAGCCTTTCTCGTGCATGAGCAGCTCAAGTTCCCCGGTCGTGATGACACAGTCAACGTCCCGCGTCGAATATACGTCGTTGTAAAAGTCTTGCCGCGAAGCTTCGAGTTTTTTGTCATAGCAGGGCATCACAGTGACGTGGTATACCTGATCAGGTCTGCATGTTCGATAAACATCAGTCAACGGCTACCCTCGACGGGTGCCAATACGCACTGTTTTGCCCAAGTGGCCGCTAACCACGACTTGACTAATGTCCCCATAACTTGCTGGGGACTCTTTGTCCGAGAGATGAAGGGTAACATTTCAGCATGCGTCTTTTCGGCATAGCATATCCATCCAGGACATGCGCTCGCCAACATCGGTAGCGTACCACCCCGTTTACGCTCCCAAAACTCCCGCGCGTGCTCCAACAGGCAGATATGTCTCGCAAAAGTCGTGTCATAGACGTGTTCAAAGCCCAACACCTGCGTACAAAACACCTCCACTCGCCGCATGATCTGCCTCAGTCCGACGGGCCCACTTGAGCCCGACGACAACGTCGCCGAGAGCGACGCTAGACATTGGGGCGCGATGGACAACACCGGAACCTTGTGTGTTGATGAACTCGTGGGTGGATTTCCCTCGAGGAAGTTGAGTACCTCCGTGTGTGACTGTAGCGTGATCAAGACCGATTCGGCCGACGTGATGCATCCACTTTGGAATATGTGAGTTGGGGCACGGGATACCACGGAATGCGGACGACATGCCTACACGCAAGGCAATCGTTGAGACTGATCTGCGCCTGTTGCAATTTGCGTTCTGGTGGTTTAGGTGCGGCTACGCCCTGTACGGAGGAGGTGGACGACACTTCATAGTAAGATCCGGACGAGTCGATTCGAATTTCCGTCTGGAAGGGCGTTTTCTATAAGCCAGGAATAGAAGGCGGGAGGGAGAGTACGTACGAAAGCAGACCCTGCATTTTTCATGTCCTCTGGGGCATTGAGTTGCTCGACTGGCTTAATACATGCTTGCGAAGGTGTAATGAAATCATTGAGGTCCGTTAGGGTCTATTTGGATGATGTGAGTTCCCGGAGTGCACGTCGTGACCGATCACCCACCAGAGCACCAGAGAAAACCATCGATGTAGAGGAAAAGGAAGAAAGGGGGATGTGGGATGTGGGACCGAGATAACTAGACCCGAAATTAAATAAAGTGGGTGGTTTAGCGAAATCGGAGTAGGACCGATGGTGCCATGTCATGGCTTAGTCAACTCAAGTCCAATCGGTGGTCGCTGATTAACATCGTAGCTACAATAATAGGTGAGCAAGCTTAAGCAATGACGACTTAGACGGCCGTAAATTTACCCGTGGCCACGTTACAGAATCGATACACTACCTTCGGAAAAGCTGGAAACTTCCTAGTACATGCGGACGTCCGAGCTGCTGCCATCCCAAGCATGCAGTGCCTATAATGGGACGATGATAAGGATTCCTGATGGGCCGCATCAGCTGAACAAATCCCACCGGCTGTCACCTAACGCATTCTCAAACCGTCAACGTCAGGATATCATATACAATCGGACACAAGACATATGAGGATATATAAACATCATACATGCGGCCTTGATATCAGACGGTAAGAAACCCACATCCACGAGCTCAACTTCCGATATGCCACACACACGATTCGTTTCTCCAGGTGACTTCACCACTGCAGTGTTCAACGCCGCTGCCGCGTGCTCACAATCAATCACCAGGTTGCAACTGGTCATCTCCCTTTAAAACTTAATGACCACCTCGTGCGCGATCGCATCGCCCACCCTCCACGACGTCCCAACCACCCCATTGAATCCAGCAAACGGCTACAGGATGAAGGACCTCGTTCGGAAGAGACTTATTCCCTAGCACCATATGGCACGCACACAATAATGTAAACTCGGAATGCGTGTAGCGTTTCTGGGTGATACACATGAGGATGAGTAGTCCGTCTCTCATTTACATATCTTGATTCAAACGGTTTTGTGGCATGCTGCGAGCCGCGGCAGGCAAGGTGGACCAAACGGTTACTTTTATCTTGTATTTGCTCATTAATAAGACTGGTGTCTGCCCACGGGTATTTCTACACTGCAGGTTATATGGTATATACCATACTCACACCAGTGTTGAAACGTTGACTGGTCGACCCGCAGTGTCACCCGTGCTGCACCCTAATGGGGGGTGACATGACAGAGAAGGTGAAGTATGGGATGTGAAATCAGGCGAGGTGAAATTTAGCAATGTGGGGCGGAGGACACGCGAGACGAAACAGGAGGCGGAGGCGGAGCAGACAAGAAGAGGACGACAACTTGAGGGGGGAAGATTACAAAAGTAACGCGTACCTGGAACTGAGGAATCGTGCAATTTGGGTGGGCATTGGGCGAAAAAAGATTGCGGAGAAAAACGCGCTTAAAATGCCACTGGTAGGAACTTGGAGTGTAACTTGGTAATCGTATGTAACAGGTACAGCATCGGACAGTCCATTTGCCACTTTGTGCCCCGTCCGTAGGTATGCTTGAAGAACGGAAGAGACCAGCTTTGTCCTGCTGTCTTGACAAGGCACGGGAAAAGGAAAGCAATTTTTTTTTAAATCGTTATCACCCCGTTTTAGCTATTTAACCATCACCCTTCGACTCCATAATCTTCGACACCTACCATGACCATCGCTCTAGTGCAAGTCCGTTTTCCATTTCTCCTCCAAATCGACAAACAAACTCGCTGATATCCACAGGTGTCTGGGCCAAGTTTGGCGTACATGTGTCTCGGCGGCTTCGTGGTCTTGGTAAGTCTTTCCACTTGTGATTCTCTCCCCTCCGTCGGTGCCGCTAGCCCAGCACATGGACACTCGATTCCGAAGCTCACTGTGCGTTATCCAGTTTTCTATGGCGTCCCTCTTAGTAAAGGAAACGGTTTGTGGCTCCCATTCCTCCAGACTTATCTATCCAACTAAACAACCTTTAGCTGTACATCAATGAAGTCGTCCTTGGCACCGGCTTCGGCGTAATTATTGGCCCCTACGTAGCCAACGTATTTGATCCTCGATCCTGGGGCGGGTCCCAAGAGAACAGAATCACCCTCGAGGTCATGCGCGTTGTTCTTGCTACTGGTTTATTTGCCGTCGGCGTAGAATTACCGTGTGCTTACATGAAGGAACATGCTAAAAGTCTCCTCGTCATGGTTGTCCCTACCATGGCTTTCGGGTGGGTCGTCGTTTCGGGTGGGTCTCTCAACCTCACTTCTTTTCACTCTGTTGATATCTTTTCCTGTCATATAGCGATTTTGCGGGCACTCTTCCCTGGTTTGGACGAAGTCTCGGCTCTTTGCATTGCCGCTTGCCTCACACCAACTGATCCAGTCACTTGTGCTGCCATCACCCGTTTGTCTCCCCTGCTCACTGTACCTCACCCTAGTGTTCACCCGATCTCCTGTTTAGGCGGCAGATTTGCTACCAAACACGTTCCCGTGGACATCCGTCGGATTCTTTCGGCTGAATCTGCGGCGAACGATGGTCTGGCATACCCCTTTCTCAGTATTGCAATCTACCTGACTGTTGAGACTTCAATCCGCGTGGCTATTGGGAAATGGTTCCTTGTTGGCTGGCTGTGTGAGTTGCTTCATGTCGAAGGTTCACCATCAACTTTCTCATTTGGTTCCATGACGCAGATCAGGTTATCTTGGGCACCATTCTTGGAGCTGTTCTGGGTAAGCTACTATTCACTACTCGGGGGAGCTTTGTTTTACCTTTTTACAGGATTACTATTCTCTAAATTAATGAAAATTAGTCACCGCAAGGGCTTCATCGATCGCGAGTCGTTCGTCGCGCAGTACTTAGCCCTTGCTATATTCACGATCGGTGTGGCTAGTTCCATTGGCGTCGATGATCTTTTGGCATCCTTTGCAGCAGGTCACAGCGCTTTTGCAGTTTTGTGGCATGCCATATCTCACCGGCCGCTCAATAGGTTGTGCAATCTCATGGGACGGCCACTTCAACGTGCAGACGGCAGATGATTCGTTCTCATCCGTAGTTGACTATGTTTTAAACTGTGGCTGCTTCATTTACATCGGCGCCTGGCTCCCTTTCGAATCGTACAATTCGCCAGAACTAGGGATTACTCCATGGCGATTGGTCGTATTGATGATTGCAATCCTTGTCCTTCGACGCATTCCCTCACTACTTCTGCTTTACAGGTGGATACCTGAGATCAGGTCTTGGAAGGAAGCACTATTTTCCGGACATTTTGGTATGCCAACGCAATGTATTGTACCATGTTTCAATACTCACGTTTCTTTCACAGGCCCTGTGCGTACCTTCCCACTGCTCTCAGGTACGATGACGATCCTAAGTTACTTCATGTATAGATGGGAGTCAGCGCGGTTTTCGTTTCTGCCTTGGCTATCACACGCTTGCCAGCACCCGCGAATCCGCCGGAGAACCAGGGACAGTTGCTTGCTGCAATGATCCAGCCAATTGTGTCATTCGTAGTACTTGGTTCCATCATCGTCCGTACGTGTATTTTTTTGTCTTCCTCGCGGCATTCGAAGCATCATACTCCATCACAGATGGTCTCTCCATTCCGTTCTTCAATTTGGGAAGAGGCGTCCAGTCTCGCACTGCCACTCTTACCCTTACCTGGACCCGTACAAGAACTTGGGGAACTCTTCCTGACTGGGTATTATACGCCCGCCGTCCAGAAAACGAAACAGGTGCCCCCACCGCTCCAGTCATTGATGGTGATGTTGAACGTGGAATGGTGAACGGAGCAGTCGACCCCGAGACTGAAGCCCGGCTCAACCAGACGTGCGCCGGCTGGCCCTCATCGTCGATAGTCGCAGCCCCTGTTCCGGTGGTGGACAAGGTAATGGAGATCATCAGCGACCCAATTCCTTGCAGTGGGAACGGTGATGAAGCCACCAAACCTAAACAAGTTCGTTTCCCTGTTTTGTTATCCCTGCTGATGATCCGCTGAAGAACTCCCTTTGTGTTTTTTCGTCTTTTAGGTCGTCGAAGAAGTGAATTCTGACAGTACCACATCAGATGAAGCGACCTCACAGCTCAGGCTGGCACGATTCCCTCCCGACGAATAACATTTACCATATGGCCGCCCTGCACTCGGACTTTGTGGTCACAAGCATGACCACGAGATATCATGACTGAAGCTGGGTGGCTTTCGGCCGCTCGTGTCGACGACTCGCAATGAACTTTAGTTATTCCTGCATTCTTCCCGCGACCCTTGACTTTGATTTGCTTCATAATGCACGTATCATGTATTTTGGTCATCCGCTGAAGCTTGTAAAGTGTTACCACCTCATATTACAGTGTTCGCCGTGATGTGCTGAACAAGCAATAAAATTTACCAGACCGTCTAACCGTTATTGTCTCTCGACGGTTTGCCTTCCTCAAAAAAATTGATCGCTTCGATTAGATTCCTCCGCGCGTTCTACATCTAAAGGACCAAATCGGATTAACCGAGGGTACAGACGAGTCTACAGCCTCGCTTACCCTTTTTAGAGTCGCTTATGGGGTATTTTGCCATTGAGAAAGTGTTGTCGCATGAGTACGTTATTTTTGAGCTTTGCAGATGTAGTCACGTGGTGTCAGTTACAGCAGCTACGTGGACAGTGTATACGCAAAAGTGCCAGTGCAAGACAAGTCCATGAGCGGAGGCTGCTAGCAATGTTTTCGCAAAGCTCAAAGCAAAGAGACAAAAACACGGTTGGCGACGGAGAAGCCAGCCAACCGTTACTCAACGGGTCACACGAAGACCTCACTGGAGAACACTCGGAGGATCCCCCACATCTTTTGTTCGCAGCCCCGGACGATGAGGATTCCGATGGTCATGCTGGTCTTTCCGTCACATCTCGCCGTGGGGAACACACTGTTAGATTCCGAGAGGAGGTCCAAGTTATAGGTCCACCACTGAGGTCTACCATGCAGAGTCGAGAGACCGGTGCGTGCTCGTGACGGAATCTTTCGACTCGATTCAGGAACTCTGGTACAGAGTATGAACTTGATTCGGATGATTTCGATGACACCGCTCTGGCTGATATCGGGCGTCAACAACAAAGAACATCACGGACTTCGGGGTCGGGACGACGGGGGCGACGACCCGTACCCTTGCTTGTGGGTCTCATGGACTCCTCAGCCGCCCGGAGGACTCCCGACACGACCATTCCGATGTATGAGTCCGGAAACCAAGGCTCCTCTTCCGATTTGAATCTCAGTGAAGTAGCCGCAAAACAGCATGCTGGTGGTGGAGTGCTCGACTCTGTCGCGAACATGGCCAATTCAATCCTCGGGGCCGGTAAGCCTTATCCCAAGCATGTTGTTATAGACTAATGGGCATGACAGGCATCATTGGTGTGAGCTTTCTGAAAGTAACGGGACGTTTCACTGATTTAGAGCTTAGGTCTACCATACGCTGTCAGTCAAGCTGGTTTCTTCCTTGGAATAGTCTTGCTGGTCGTTCTTTGCGTTGTCACGGATTGGACTATCCGTCTCGTCGTGATAAATGCCAAACTCAGTGGCAGGAATTCTTACGTTGAAATCATGAACAGCTGTTTCGGCCCAAGTGGTCGGGCTGCCGTATCACTCTTCCAATTTGCTTTCGCATTTGGCGGTAGGTTTGTTTCCCATGATAGTTATAACTATCTGATTAGTATCGTCAAAGGAATGTGCGCATTTGGTATCATTATCGGTCGGTCTTTCTCTCGTTCTTCTTTGCAACCTCCAACGACTGCCCACAGGGGATACGATACCCCATGTCATTCGTTCGCTATTCCCAACACTTTACAAGATACCCATCGTATCTATATTCGGCAACCGACAATTCATCATAGCACTCTGCACTATTTGTGTATCATATCCGCTCTCCCTCCATCGTGATATTCACAAACTCTCTCGAGCATCTGGCCTAGCGCTGCTCAGCATGTTGATCATCGTCACCTCCGTTTTGATCAAAGCCCCGCAGGTGGATCCAGAACTAAAAGGAGACCCTTCGAAACGGCTTACTTTCGTTGGTCCAGGCGTGTTCCAGGCGATTGGTGTCATCAGTTTCGCATTCGTTTGTCACCACAACTCCCTCCTCATATACGGTAGCCTGCGCACGCCGACGCTCGACCGCTTTACGCGCGTTACCCATATATCGACCGCGATCTCTCTCGTCGCATGCTGCGTCCTCGCTATATCTGCTTTTTGGGTATTTACCAACAAAACGCGGGGCAATGTTTTGAACAATTTCTCGCCCGTAAGTATATTTGCGCTGAAACTCATTCGAGACACTGAAAAGATGAACGCAGAATGACAGCTTGATTAATGTTGCTCGATTCTGTTTCGGATTGAACATGTTTACCACCCTCCCTCTGGAATTGTTTGTCTGTAGAGAGGTGGGGAGGTTCTTGATCGAGTTGACTTGGATAATCTGACGACGATTGGCGACAGGTCATCGAACAGTACTTTTTCTCGCACGAGAGTTTCAACCCCCAACGCCATGTATTCTTCACCAGCGTCATCCTCTGCGCGTCAATGCTTCGTACGTGATCTCTCTCTCTCTTGCCACGCCCTGACGAGAATCCGCGCTCACCCCCCCATCCAGTCTCCCTCATCACGTGTGACCTGGGTGTGACGCTCGAGATTACGGGTGGCGTCTCGGCGACAGCACTCGCATACATCTTCCCCGCAGCTTGCTACCTGAAACTCACCGACCCGCGCGTGCCGTTTTACTCGCGGGCAAAGCTCCCTGCAGTCGCCTGTCTCGTCTTTGGAGTCTTGGTCATGGTCGAGTCACTTTTCCTCGCGCTGGGCAAGGCATGGACGCCCGAGGGCGAAGCCAGGATATGCGCGTAATATATTACACGGACTTGTATATTTATTTCGTCCTAAGTTGAGCGGAGCGGACATCAATCCTGTCTCTAGGTAGCAAAGAACAAAACAATAAAACTAATTATCGACGCAGCTGCACGACGGCACGCAATCCGGGAACTTGGTCAATGTCTTCGACTTTTGCCCCTCTGTCTTTGGATTCGGTCGCAAGCAGAGGTGACACGTTTGGGAAAGATTCCCAAAGCTTCTCGACCGCGCTCAGGGGCTCCAAGGCGCCGTCGTTTGGCTCGAGCACGAGAAGCCAGATCGCGTCGTACCCACCCGCTATGTGGTAATGAGGAACACAGCCCGATCGAGAGAAAAGAATCATTCACCGCCGGGTACCCCACCACATATAACCCCTTTCCGTGCAATAGACGCGTCCAAAAGCTCGGTCTGTGCATCAGGTTCTATATGCACATCTTCACCCGCGGCTTTGCCCATCTGTCGCATGAGCGCACGCGTATTCTGTACTAGCGATGAATCGGGGGAAAGACTCGGTGGATAAGCTCATCCGGTGCGCTTACCTCACTCGCCTTCCGGAGGTCTAAGAATGCCTGGATGACGGATCGCTCTGGTTCAGGGCCGCCGAGCCACTAGGTTCACACGCAATACCGCGTTTTTCGATTCAGCCTGATAGATAATGGAGCGAACAGTCCTCTCTTACCTCGAACGATGGCGCGCAAGACATGCGTTTCACAGCGGACGCGTACAGTTCCGAATGTTGTTCGTACAAGTCGGAAAGACGGCGTAAATGTTTGGCGAGGGCTTGATTCGAGGCGTCGATTAACGCCCACAGTGCGTCAGCTGGGAAGTTTGATCGTCAGCGTCCTCGTGTGAAGAGAGACAGGTCATGTGCGCGTGCCTTCATCGGCTTTCTCTCGGCGCCATTTCAACACCTTGCTCACGAGAGACGGGGTGTTGCTTCCCGCAGATACATCCGCCAACACGAGCCTGACGAGCGGCGGAAGTTGAATTGTAACCGTCCGATAATCCCAGTGATCGCCAGGACTGAGCGCTGGGGATAACGAGAGCGTCCCGGGCACTGTCTGGAAGACAACAATAACAATGCAGTGTTCACGTCATGATGAGGGTTACCATGCACTGTCCACAGGCTTACATCACCTTTCATCAGACCGTCCAACAAGGTGGGATTGAACCGCGTGTACAGCTGACTCCCAAACACGGCAGCGGACACATCGAAACCGCTGCCCACCTTTCCCTGCGCAAAGCAATGCACGAATTGGGCGGTGTTATGCGCCAGCTTGCGCGCGTTGCTATCGGGTTGGCTGAATTCTTCCCGGGTGATCACACCGAGTCTGAGCAAGAGGGCGGAGACGATGGAAGTGATCAACGCTGCGGACGATCCCATCCCAGTCTTGTTGACATTGTCCAGTCGGACGTGCTGAGGGCAGAACGGGGTGATACTGGCCAACGATGCGACCGTCGAGGGCAAGTTCAATTCCCGAAGCTAACAGGAGAGGCGTCAGCAAAACAAGTGTCGAGCGTTTCGGGTGTTTGAAAATTTCCCAATAACCTTGGCTTGTTGGGAGTAAAAATCATTGTCGCCCACGGTGGCGATATCGAGCCCGCATTGTAACGCGTCCTGCAATGATCGAGCGGAGCCCACGGATGACAGGGGCTCCGAGGCCAACATCAGGGTATATTTTAGTGCGTAATACACGAACTTGTTTTTGCTATTGGCAGGGGTCACTTCGATATAGATATAGCACGCATGGAAGCAGATGTACCTTTCTGACACTTGGCTGACGTTCACCTTCCCATCCTCGTGGATGGTCACGGAATATGTCCATTCAGCTCCGATAAACTGAGGTGATCGAACGATGATCTGGCCTGCCTGGCCGGGTTGCTGGCGGTCCTGGATAACAGCATAAAATCGAGATGAAGCTGAGATCACCAAGCCTGTGAATTTTTGGTCGAGCACGAGGTATCCCCCTGCGATCAGAACCTTTCCTGGGGCTGAAACGACCGTGGTGGACGACATCATGCATACACCGCTTTAGATGAAAGTGTCTTCTAAAGTTACAAAGGTGGCAGGTGACTAAGCACAATAGGGGTAACTTTGTCCACTCGGGACCCAAAATACTTGTCTAATCCTAGTCGCATTCTTGATTCATCATGACTGCCCCGCACGAGCAAACCAGTGCTTTTGCTGGTCACAAGTCGCATTTTTACAGCCAGGGCAGCGAAGTCCCATTTGTACACTCGTTGGCCCACGCTTCTCGGTAGAGTAGTCGCGAAGATGCTGTGTTGCAATGTCAGCAAGGGCGCGGATGAACACCGGTGACTCGTTCAGCGATTCCACGCGTTGCATCTCTATCCCGAGCTGTAATACATGCACCATGAATACAAGCGTGTCAGCGGTAGGGAGAACCTGGGGAACACGAAGCTTGGTTACCTCTCTGCCCTCTACCATGTACTCAAGATCGAGTTCGTGCAGCGTCTCGATATGATCGCTTGTGAAAGCAATCGGAATGAGAATCACTTTCTTCTTTCCGAGACGCGCGAGCCCCTTGACAGCTTCTCCAGTTTGCATACCCATCCATGCAGAGGGCCCAACTTGGGATTGCCAAACCAGGCGATATGGGTTCGAGTGTCCCAACCGATCCATGACGGCGTTCACAGAAGCTGACACTTCGAGGATATATGGGTCTCCACGATTGACCACCGACATGGGCAACGAATGCGCTGTGAATAGTAGTACCACGTCGGAACGATCGGACGGCTGGAATTTTTGTAGTGCGGCCTCGGTGTTCTGTGCCATAGCCTGGACAGCGGTACAGCGTGAATCAGCAAACGGCGACCCCACTCGTACTCACCTCGATGAAGCCGGGGTGGGTACCCCAGCGGTCAATCACACTCCATTCAATGTCTCCCATCTCACCCGCTCTCCCTCGTCTGAAAAGTTCGTTCAAACTGCTTCCTGTCGTACTACAGCTATACTGGGGGTACTGTGTGAATGCTACGGCACGCTTCACACCATCGGCTTTCATGCGGCGGGCAGTTTCCTGCGTGAGTGGGTTTGCATAACGGAAGGCCACATACGCCTTGTGGGGAGCGGTCTTTGGATGTAGTTCGTCGAGCAACGCGCACATCCCAGCACCTTGATACTCGGTGTACCGAAGGATGGGCGACCCTCCGCCTATCTCGGCATAGTGCTTCTCGATTTTGGGTGTCCGTCGTTTAGCGATGAGGGGTGCAAGAACGCGCTGGAACGGTAATGGTATGAGGTCTCCGTCCATGAAGAGGTTTCTTAGAAAGTCATAGGTCTCCGGTACCTGTGAGAAACCACGCGACGGGTGAGTATGCATGCATGTAGCTGCTGTTCGCGTACCGTGGATGGACCGCCCATATTCAGCATAACGATAGCTGGAAAGGCGTCAGAGGCACTCCAAAAAGGCCGGGAAGAACAAGCCGGGCACCTGTAGGACTGCGGACATCGAGTGAGATATGTTGTGAGACTCCCAAGTTAATTCACAGGCCCACCTCTTGTGCTTGACTGAAGGGCCACGCACAGTGGCCATACGACGAATGGGTGCGGTGGCCGGGACATTTGCCCGACATACTTGGGACAACATTACGAGCACTGGACGGCGGTAAAGACCTCGGGACAGAGGCACCGGAGAAATGAGTTGGGATGACTAAGCGACAATTGACATCATCGTGCATTTGAGAATGAGAGCAGTGCCGTGTAAATTCTAACAATAAATGAGATATAGATACAATCTCGTACGCTGCACAATGTTTACTCGAAGCAAGTCCGGTGTATAAGCTTTTATAGCACGGCTTCACGGAGACCGGGCAATGCGGGATACGGACCCAAGACATCGGACGCGGCGGGAAAGCGTGGCCGACGCTGGTCGAAGCGTGAATAAGCCGGAAGTGGTTCAGCCACTCCCGACACATCTCTACCTAGGGCGACGATAGGGGGACTGGGTTCTTCCGGCAGGATCCTGCTGACAGGAGCCCTTTCAAATGGGACTCCAGTCAGCGAAGGATCCTGGGCCAGGGGATCGGGGTGGGTGGGTGTTCCTTCGGTGCTGGTGGTCGTGGACATCAATGGGGAAGTCTCTGCGTCATCCCCTGAGGCAGAGTCGCTCGGGGAGTATGATGGGGGATCAGGAAAGGGGCGAGAGGTACCCAGATACGACGGCGGGTACAATACTTGCACGATGCTGCAGGTTGAAGGCAATGAATGGTGATCATAGCTCAGCGAACGGGACCTTGTGGGGGCAGGTTCGAAATCTGTATCGTCATAAGTTTCCTTTGGCTAAATGTGAGCGAGAACACGACAACGAGCGGCACCGGACATACGGACTGCCTACTACAGAAAGCACAAGGGCAGTCCGCAACATGGACTGTCTCTGCCATGGCGGTAGCTCGGTGTCGCTCGGCAACGGCATCGTTCATCTGGTCAGGATAGTCGGTGTCCGATGCGTCGTCCTGGGATGCGGATGATGAATGCGGACTTGAGGAGGTAAGATTTCGACATACCTGAGACTCGGTCTGTGAGAGAAGCGACTGTTGCTCTTGCTGAGGGGGAGAGGAATAGAGATATCTCTTCAAGTTGGACAACATGGCGGAGACAGAGAACACGATTGTGCGAAAGGGGGCCCATCGGTTTTTGCATTGAAAAGCGATCGCGGGCAGTGTAGAAATGGATCCGTTCTCGGGGAGGAGACAGGGGATGGGTGGCTATGCATCCCCTATGTGAGGGTTCCCGGTCCGTGTGCGGTCCGGTTGTTTAGATGTGTTTGTGTGTGTGTATGCAAGTATAAAGTGCGACGTGTCCTGTCAACGTGTCCTTTGCAGCTCTCTCCAGCAGCCACGTCTCCCCGCCGAAAAGCATGCGCAGTCCCCCTTGACCATATTTTTATTCGACTCCTCCTTTCCACTCTTCCGTGCACCATGACACAACACTGTGCTTATGTCGACCCTGCCTCCCTCTCCCTCCCTTCCTCATCCCTCAAGCGCCCCGCCTCCCCCGACCCCTCCAGTCCTTGCCCCACCGACGAGCCTCCTCGCAAACGCCCTCGCTCTGCCGTCACACCCGAGGAGCGCAAAGAGGCTCGTGCACACCGCAACAGAATAGCTGCCCAGAATTCCCGCGACCGTCGAAAGGCACAATTCACCTATCTTGAACGCAGGGTTGCCGAGCTCGAAGAGGAGAATAGACGTCTCCGCGCTGGTATTCATGTCAGCCCGTCTCCGTCCATGTCTACTCTTTCGGAGCCAGACGTCGCCTCCATCGAGTGTGAGCAGGCAGAGCGACGCAAACATCAGGAGGAGCAACGTGAACGCGAGAACCAGGAATTGCGCGAACGAATACGGACACTCGAAAAAGGCTATGAAGCTGTCGTGCGAGCCTTGGCAGCGCAAGGCAATCCCTCTGTTGCCTCGAGCATACCCACACCCCCGGCAACAAGCCCAGCCCCAATTGTTCTACCTCATTCCCAATCATCTTCACAACCCGCATCAAATCCAGAGTCTTCCAAGACACCATCCCATAACATCACCACCTTATCCTCGGCATCTTCCTTACCAGACTCCCCAGACTCGACCCTTGTTGACACCCCTCTCCTGTTCTCGAGTGGCGATTCGTTTGAATTTCCTCAGAGCCCCGCTCTCTCAGCAACTGATTCATGTCTTGCCCTACCTAAAAAGTCGCCCGACCTCTCCTCAGCCAATGACGCCCCCACTCGCCACCTAGCACGGGTGGTGAACACTGTCGGCCATTCAGCAGTGTCCCTGCAGCGGGTGGGCGGTATGCAAATGGTGATGGGACCGGCGAGCACAACAAGATGCCGGGCAATGATACGACCGAGGTTTGTACTTTGTGCATGGTCTTTTTTCGTCTCGTTGACATTCTACCTCTAGCCGGAAGACGGGGCAGCATCGGATGCTGCCATCACGCGTCTGTTCGCGGAGATCCTCGCATCCCCGCCGCTTGGCTCTAGCACTCTTCCAAGCTCTAGCACTTCGTCAGAAGATGCGTTCAGCAAGGAGGTGCTGACCAAGACAGACATCAGCCCCTCCGATGATGGGCTTGGCCTGGACATCGGCATGAGTAGTATTGACACTGTCGACTGGGTAGAACAAGTCCGCGCAGAGATGGAGATGGAGAAGCTACTAGAGATGCTTCCGAATGCGCAGGATGTCGTTATCGATACGATCCTGCATCCCAGCGTCAGCTTGGAGACTGACATGGATTTCTCAGGTACCCTCGGATGGGATGGGGTCAGTGTCTTTTGATTCCTGTCATCACGAACGCACTGGGATTCCATCGCGCTCGGAAAGTCAAAACATTAGCCGCAGCTTGACGCTGTGGTGTATCTCTCTAGGTCATTATGCTTTCTCCTCTAGTGAACGCATGGACTATGCACCTCATCACGCTCGTCAGTTGGTTCTATCTATTTACTACTCTACATTGTCCTATTGGTCTCTCCATCATCTTTCTGTTGACATCCAGTACTCGGCTTATCGTGGACATGCACTTCCCTCAGTTCACCTGCCTTCGCGTCCTACCTCCCCCGTTATCGCCCCTTCCAGACGGCCCTATCCAAGCCATTCATGCTCCTGATGCTGTTCTCCCAGTCACACCCGTTTGTTCGTTTCTCCCCGAGAGGGTCTGATGAAATGAATGAAACGATGTGTGCTCTGGTGAGCGCTTGGGATGTATGGGTGCCGGTTATGGTCGGCTGATTTGTGATGTGGGTTCCACCCTTTTGTCATTCGGATGTGTTGGTTAGTGTCTGTAATCGGTGCAAATATACGATGGTTCGATTCTGGTCAATTTTCTGGGTAATGTGAGGACTACTATTTTGTCAGGTGCGGTTATTCACCGGCAATAATTACTGGGATACTCAGACTACAGTTGAGGTCTCGCCGAACATGATTGTACCAGAATACACAGTATTCCATCCCTTCATTATTATATCCTTGGCCATTATATACATATGTCAGGGACATGACAGGGGGGACTACCACTGGACCACCCAACAAAGTGTTTCGAGTACTATGGCAAGGTATTCGTCACGTGCACTGATATTATACCCTATTTCAAGTGGGCGGACTGATAAGGACTTGAAAACATTTGCCGCATGTGTTTCCCTTTCGTCAGTCTGAAGTATACATGTAATTGTATCCCGAGGAAGATCTTATTTGTTGATCCCAAAAAAAATTGTGTTGTGAATTACGACGCGAGCAAAGTTAGGTGTTTCAGGTCGGAAGCGGATGGCTCTATACACATTTGTCCCTGATGGTGGTTGGTACGCGGATGCGGCAGAAATGCCACCCATGCTCCGCGCACGTCAGTGCGCCAAGCCATTAACCAAGGACTCGTAATAATAATAAAAGCAGAAAAGAATTTTTGAGCTCGGGCTGAATAGCGATCCCGGGCCCAAACACTGATAGCGAGCTGTCGGCCAGATCTGCCAGTGACCTAGGTTTCATGATAGACGGATTGGCCACCAATCAATGAGCTCCGGACAGTCGTGTGTTTGGAAAGGATGCACAACGAACCTGCTCGAGGTTGCATTGAATTAACATGGACTGATGTTGTAATGAATGCCACAAAGCGTAAAGAGCGCCCTGATTGTTCGCTTCGGCAGAGAACACGACGAAAGGACAGGTTTCATGTCTTTTTTTACTGTCTGAAACACATTTTACGGATACACATCTTGACCGAATGCAGGGATCCGACGATAGGGAGAAAATATGCTGGTCATCCGTCTACTTCATCTCGTCTTCGTCTTCGTCTTCTTCGTCTGCCTTGAGACCAGCTTTTTCGAGCGCTTCCTTGGAGGTATAGTCGACTTTCACACCACGCGTGCGCCGTCCTATGATCGCGGTTGGGTCAATCTCGGGATCTTCTTCTTCTTCTTCCTCCTCCTCGTCCTGAAACACATGAAATTTAGTTTACGGAGAGGAAGTGCAAAGGGCCAAGTGAGGTGGCGCCCCACATACCTCTTCCATTTCTTCGTCCTCGTCCTCGTCCTCGTCCTCGTCTTCGTCTTCTTGTTCTTCCATAGATACGTCAGGTGAGACGACGGCGCTCTTTCCCTTGCCTTTGCCTTTGCTCTCTGGTGATGTTACGCCTGCATTTGGCCCGTTGGAGGGTGCGCTGACAAATGGCGCCGAGTTCAGATGGAATGCATAGCGACGGGGTGGAATAAACAGAGACACACCCAGCTGCGGTAGACATGTTCCGAATATTGCTAGGGGTTGCGTGAACACGTCAACACAATACGAATGCGGTATGACGATGGGATGGATAATAGCAACGGACGCGTTGGTGGTGTTTGTTTGGACGCGCTGTGTGTATTTGCCCAGCCACAAATATCTTGTATTCCTGCCAGGAGGTGGCGGTGCACTATGGCAACGCTGGTGATCCGCAAACGTGCGTAACATAAGAAGAGGCTCGAGCTTGACGAACCGGCGGGTCGTCTAGCGGCACGCTAACGAGAGCAGGGTTGGGTCGCCAAAGAATGGGATGGGATGATATGAACAAGCCTCGGAATCCAGCTGGGCTCTTTCTGCGCAGTGGTGGGATCGACATGGCAAGATCACCGATCCAGTCCAGTGATAACAGTCGGCCTGTGAATGGATAGCCGAGTCCTCGAACATCGGTGCATCCAGCTCTGGACTGGGTGCTGGACGTGGAGCGGTCGACATTGTCGCGTGGCGGATACCTCCGTCCGATGACCGCGTGAGTTGAGCGACGGATCGTGTTGTGCCTTTCTGCATGGACGTAACCTCTTTCTGGCGTCGTAAGCGAGCGTGTTATTAGTATTACCATCTCTTTTAATTCTTCATCTTCTCATCCTCCTCGACGACCACAACGACACCATCAGCGTCCAGCCGCGCCCTCCCTCGCTGTCCACGGCGCCTCCCTCGTCGACACCGCTTTCCGCTCATCTCCCGCGGCTACAGTATCCACGTTCCCGCGAGCCTGGATCGCCTTCCTCACCCTTCTTATCGTCCTTCTTTCACACAATGTCTCGAGCACTAGTCTCGCCGTCACCCGGCGAGTCAGACAAGTCTTCAAACTCCTACTTCGTCCCACCCCCGGTCCAGAGGTTGTCCCGATCCTTTACCGGCTTCGCAGTCACTTCCGCAAACTCCCACTCGCCATCTGATCGTGCCTTGCACCTCCCGTCGCAAACCACTACCTCCCCCCTTCCTGGCCCCAATAGAGCGCCCACCATCACAGAGTCATTGTATTCCCAGTCGTCGTCGTCGTCGTCGTCCAAGCCCTCGAATATCTTTCCACGTCTACACCGGCTCGAAATCGCAGATGACATGACCAACAACCAGAAAAAGCCCCCGCTCCTTGACCTCAAGCTCTCCTCCGCCTCCTTTCTCGACGCGGTCGCTATGGGCACTGACTCAGACAAACCGCTCTATGCTGTGGAGACCGTGGGCTCATCTACCACAGTTTGGCGCCAGGATCCTTGGGACGGCTCTGCCAAAATTGCCGACATTCGCTGGCCCAAGGAGCTTCCACTCAAGGGAAAGGGCAGGGATCACACACAGGGCGCAACGATCCAAATGGACGGCCTCCGCTGGAGAGACACAACGAGCCTGCTCAAGTGTAGCGGCCTAGGGAGGTGTGTGGTCCACTACCGTGTGTATTCTTGCGCGGCTCTTGACCGCTGTTCGCTGTACTAGCTCACGCAAGTTCCACGTACCGTATCATCCTCATGCGCTCAAGTGGAAGCGAGCGGGGAACACGTACACGGTATGTGTCTCCTAGTCAGGTACCCGCGCGGTCTGACCAATCCACCCCCAGTGTACGACAGTGACTTGCAAAGGCGTTGTGGCAACCTTGGAGTCCCTCGGCGACGCCGACACACCACCCAGACTAAAGGTGTTTGAGACCCTGGGTAGTTTCCATCGATCTGTACCTCGGCTTGACCATGCGGGTATCTCTCTCTTCCTTCTAGACCACCTCTTCGTCACCGCTCTGTTGCTTGTCACCGAGCCCGAAGATTGGATGACCCTAGCTCGCAACCCAACCTCCGTCGACGGCCGGTCAACCGATACCCCTTTCGGTCCTTTCACAACCCGCGCCTCAGCTCGACAATGGAGGAAAATCATGTACGGAGAACCCATGTATCCTTCCCTCAAAACGCCGACGTTTGACAAAGGCGCAGTCAACGGTGGCGAAGATGCCGATGTCCTCGACACCTCCGAGCCGCCACAGTTGTCAACGTCCATACGCCAATGGCGGAAAATTTTATATAGGGAACCACTGTATCCTTCTTTGCGCCCACAATCAGCCGACGGTTTCGATCTACCGCCGCGACCCAGTACGGCAACTAGTTACTCCTCAGAGTCTGCATATTCCCCGGCCACTCCTTCCTCCGCCCCTTCGACCGGATTTTATGACGCACCGTCGCTGTTTGATGACATTGACAGAACCGCGACTCGTGCTAGCATTGAAACTAGGCGGATTGATTCACCACTAGCACTCTCTTCAGGCACTCACTCCCCCATACCATCTTCGGAATGTATACCCATTTCGACGCTGCCGGGCACTCGGAGAGAGCTGCCCTCCCCTCCCTCATCCTATCAGCCTCCGCCGTCGATTCAGCCCTGGTTACATCGTTCACGTTCGTCACCAAAGCTCGTCCCCACCCAAACTCCGATACCACCCGTAGATGATCAAGACGACCCGGTCAATCAAAGTTTGCTTACACGTATATCTTCAGGATGGAACGTGCGGCAGCTACCGACTCCCCCACTTCGAGATTCGCCCACTCAATCTCCGCAACCTCAAACACGGTCCGCCGAGGCGAAGCGTCTTTCGCAAACGCACCAACGCAGCCTACCACCGACGCCAGGGACGATCTCTCGAACGTCGTCGGCGACAGAACCACACCATGGGTACTCGCAGTCGCAAGTGGTAACGGGTACCAGCCGTTCTCGGCCACCTTCGACTGTGGTGGGGCCGCCCACTGCCCAACCGGGACCATCTACGGCAGCACAGAATGATGGAGCTACACGCGGCCGACAAGCACGGCTTGAAAAAGACCCTGACGAGGTTATCAACTGGATGCGGAACATCACTCGTGCACACCGTCGGCGCGCCATTGACAGCGATGATGAGGACCAAATCCCGGGGTCATATGATCCGACATACGATGCTCCGCCACCAGCGTACAACGCTATCGACTTTTCCACGCCGCCGCAGGCACGCTCACCACCGGAAGGTACTCGAAGCTGAATGAACCCACTGTAGCGCTGATTTCTCCATTTGTTTTCTTTGGGAGCTGGATTCCTTTGCTTGTGTGTTTTCCTAATCGCCGTTGATGTATCAAACACAATACTGTTTTGTTCGACTGATTCAGCTATATCCGTTTTGCATTTTACCCATTTGCTTAGCATACGTGCATCTGACTTATTTCCTGGTACGATTTCACCCAAGTTGGATGTTATATCCGATAATGCCCGGTAATCTTGTTCGTTATCTTCCCAGTGACAGCACGTTTCTCCTTGGATGTCGGGCTGCATCATGACAGGCGACATCCGACGGTTTTGTATGTACAAAGGATAGACATATGTATAGTCCCGAGATTAAAACCGGTTACTAGGATGAACGCCGTGGCGGCTCTCCGTCTCTACACACGCGCGATTCGCGGGTGCACATAATCGTCGGCGGCGACGCTTGTGCCAGGCTGTCAGCTTGTCGTTCACGGTCAGGGCCCGGAAACACCTGCGGAGTGCGATCGGTCCGTCTTACCACACGACCCCGGTCGTTTCGTGATTTCTTGAACCGAAAAACGTACGCGGTACATGAGGCCATCCGCAACCATCATGACGGGCTTGGGCGACCACTCGGTGATCGCGACGGACAACGGAGACACCCTTCTGGTTTCCGGAAGCGCAGGAGTAGCTTGGCGACGTCCCTCCCTCACTGACAGAGGTGGTGCTAGCGGAGGAAGACTTGTCGTTGTGATGGTGGGTACCGGCTTCTACTCAAGTATCCGACTAAGATACGATCCACGAGTCCCCCATTCTGCCCTTCTTTTGATGGCACGTATCGCTAACGACCTGATCATGAATTGTGTTATCACACTCAGGGCGTGTCCGGGACGGGTAAATCCACATTGGGAGCGGCCCTCGCCGAGGTATTACACCTCCCTTTTATCGACGGGGATGACCTCCACCCCGCGGCCAACGTTGCCAAAATGTCGCGCAGCGAGCCTCTCGACGATGCTGACCGTCAGCCCTGGCTCGACACGATCCGAAAGACTGCGATCGGGTGCGTGCAGGAGCAGTTGGGTGTCGATCAGGGCGAACTGGCGACGAAACCTGGGGGTGGCGATGAGGATGGGCGACGGTTGGGGGTGATTGTGGCGTGTTCGTCGTTGAAGAGGGCGTACCGTGCGGTGTTGCGAGGGGAGGGCGTGTCACCCTCACTGCAGACGCAGAGTCCTGGATCCGGGTCTGCGTTGGACGCGTTTTCGTTGCCGACGTATTTCGTGTATTTGAAGGGCGACAGGGACGTGTTGATGGCGCGCATGCAGAGCCGAAAAGGTCATTTCATGAAGGCAGGCATGTTGGAGAGTCAGCTGGATACGCTGGAGAGCCCGGAAGGCGAGCCTGGTGTGGTGACGGTGTCGGTGGAGATGTCCACGAAGGAGCAGGTTCAAAGGGTCGTTGAGGCGTGCAGATCTCAGAGACGCTGATGGGATTGATGGTCATACTCGTTATCTATCATTTGACTGTGTATAGCCACCAAGCGCTTCCTTGCTCTCATCCACCACGTCAGCGCACACTCAGAAATGGACCACGGCGGCGGGCACGACATGCCCATGTGCTCTATGCACATGCTCTGGAATACCCAGATCATCGACACATGTATCGTCTTTCCATCCTGGCACATCCACTCCAACACCCAGTTCGTCCTCTCGTTTGTCGCTATCGTCCTCCTCAGCGTTTTGTATGAATACTTCCGTCTCTTCCAACGCGACGTGGATGCTCGAATTCGGGAGAGGGTGAACAAGGGAAAGAGAGCTGCGAGTCCTGTAAGCGGGCGGAGCACGCCCGAACGCGGGGGGGAAGATACTGAGTTACTGAATGGCAGGAAAGCGAGGTGAGCTGTCACGCTCTGAAAACGAAACGCCTTGTTTCATATCTCGTCCCTCGTCTGTGATAGGAGGGTGGTAATGCCAGCGCATTATCGAACGTTGCGTGCCGTGCTGTACGGCGCCTCTGTGTTCTTGTCGTGTTTCCTCATGTTGGTCTTTATGACCTACAACGTGCGTCGTCAAATTGTTTCCTTGTGTCCTCGTCGGTTTTTGAAAATTCGTCTCAGGCATACCTTATCTTTGGGGTCGTCGCCGGCGCTGCTATCGGACACTATCTCTATAGCGGTTTCGTGGAAGCCGACGGGAAGGGCGTGTCGTGTCATTAGTGTACGTTATAACGGTCGAAGGACTCTCCTGTCCCATGTACACACATTCCTACCCGGTCGTGTCTTCTGAATTTGGTATTTTATGGAATCATCCTCGCGACAACATCATTGACGCATTGCAAAGAGTACAAAAAAAAGTGGTACAAGAGTCCACCTATGACTTCATCTCTGTATCCTGGTCCTTTTTCGCCAGATCATGCGTCTTGAGGAGGACATCAATCTCGGATGGCTTGTATATCTTTGCCTTTGGTTGCTTGGTTTCCTCGTCGTATGTCAGCACGGCAAATTCCACTATATCACCCGACCGTCGAACGAATCA